>OX578144.1:87143514-87271014 GCA_951213105.1 Amaurobius ferox
AATTTGGTGACACTGTCCCTGCAGTCCAAAGAGATACTTTACACCTTTGAGTTCCGGGCCAACGGCCGTACCGTGCTGAAAACACCGGTTCTCGTTAGATCACCGAAGTGAAGCAGCATCGGGCGCGGTTAGTACTTGGTGGGTGACCACCTCGGAACGCCGCGTGCTGTTGGCCATCTCGGGTGCGGTATCCCCGTGGTTTGCGCGCTAGATTTGCACGCTGCCACAAATGCCGTCGTGTTCATGCGGAGTACGATCACGTTAAACATGTGGGTCCGTAAGTCCTTCCGAGAGGTTGGTGGTAGGGGAAGGAGGGTACGGTCCCTGTGGATGCCTCCCCCACTGGGTTCCGGTCTAAATTGGGTGGCACTTCCCGGCCGTCCATACAGTTACCTTACACCTTTCTGGTAGGTCGGACGGTCTGGGTCTCAACAACAACACCTTTGAGTTCTTCTCCAATAGTCTCTCCTCGTTCATGGATTTCAAATCAATCAATAACAAATCTAACTTTCTTCAAAAAATTAAAACTAAAGCTAATATTTCCAATAAACTTATAAATCTTTCTTGGGTCAAAGCCCACGCGAATAACCTTGGTAATGAGGTCGTAGATCATCATGCTAAATTAGCAACCACTTCTGGCTCTCCCTTACACATTCCCTTCCCTTACTCTCTTCTAAAAAAGCACTGTAAAATTCTTCTTAAAAATCTTTGGCAGTCATATTTAAACGATTATATCTCCCCCCGAACCCATGACCCTGCGAGAATTTCAAAATTTCTTCCCTGTGTTGACCCTGATCTTTTAATTTCCAATCAATATTTAACTTATTTTTTAACGGGTCACGGCCCCTTTTTGGATTATTTACATTTTTTAAGCATAAATCTTCATCTAATTGCACTTGTAATGTTTATGGTGATGCCGACCACTTTGTCTTTAACTGTCCTTTTACCCTCCCCTTCCACCTTTCCCGTCCCACTGATGCCAACTCTGCGGCTTGGTTTTCCAGGGTTCTTAAAAACAAATCTTCTATTTCAAAAATTAAAAACTGTATTCTCGCTGCTAGGGAGATTTCTAACAAAATTGCTTGATCAGCCTGGGGGTCCCCCCTGGTCTGTGAATCCTTCACTGCTCCCCACACTTTCTAAATCTGTTTTATAAAACCTGCTCCCTGTGCCTTGGGCACAATAAGATTTTATATTCACCACCTCCTGTAACTCATATGGTTTAGTTTTTATATTTGTACATTAACAGTATATCAATCCTAATCTTTTCGGTATGTATCAAAAACCACCATTCTGTATATATACTTTGATCATGCTTCTTTATGTATATATACCTAATATGTATCATCCATTATATATCATCCATATCTAATTTGTATCATCCATACCTAATATGTGTCATATTTTATGTATCATCCTTAAAGAATATATACCTAATCTTTTCGGTATGTATCAAAAACACCCATTATGTATATATACTTTGCATACATCCTAACCCGGATTTTTATAATTATATTTTCTCACCCTGACTTTATTCCCTTACATCCTCGGTTTCTCAACTTATACTTTGGTTTTTCATCCCCCAACTGTCATGTGTTTTTGTATATATAATTTTATATGTAATTTTTGTGCTTTTTTTTTTGTATTTCTGTGTATTTTATGTATTTCATGTTCTTCTTTTCGTTTTGTTTTGTTTTAGTTGGTTTTACTACTTTTGTGCTTGGGTTTTTTCCCTTCGGGGTTTTCCCCTCTTTTCTTTTTTTTCCTTCTTATGTCTCTCTTGTATTGTATTGTATTGTTTTTATGTTTTGTTTTGTCGTTGCCTTTCTTTTATTTGTCTTGTTGTAACTGTGTTGTGATTCAATTTTAACCTGTTTTGTAATGTTTTGGATCTAAAATAAAGTTCCCGGCCACACACTTAGCTACAGTAAACCTTCGGGTCTGTCGTGTGGTCTGGGTTTTCATCACTTCAACTCCTTGAGTAGCCCATTGGTTAGCGCGCTGGAGTTGCACTCGGTAGGCCCGGGTTCGAATCCAGCCACTGCCAAAACTGCCGCCGTGTTCACGCGGAATACGATCACGTTAAACATGTGAGTCCGTAAGTCCTTCCGAGAGGTTGGTGGTAGGGGATGGAGGGTACGGTCCCTGTGGATGCCTCCCCCACTGGGTTCAGGTCTAAATTGAGTGGCACTTCCCGGCCGTCCAAACAGTTACCTTACATCTTTCTGGTAGGTCGGACGGTCTGGGTCTTAACAACAACACCTTTGAGTTGAATGTCTATATATACGAAATATTTTCTTCAATTGTAAAGCTTTTTGATATTTTTAATAAGCGCTCCGCAGCAGTGGGGGTCGGTCTCCGCTATTGTCCTTTCCGGCCGTCCAAACGGCTGCTCATGTCTTAGGACGAGTCGGGCGGTCTGGATTTTCGACACCTTTGAGTAGGTCGGACGGTCTGGGTTGAAGAAGAAGAAAAATAATTTCTCCATATGTATCGTTAAGTGTTACAAACAAACCCGTCATATGACGGAATAAAAAATTTGCAAAGCAGTATCTCCTATTTAGCGACATTTTTATCAATTTGGTGACATTTTCGTCAATCTGGAAACATTTAAAGAGTCGCTATGTTTGAGGCATCTCGCCAAATTTTTCGTCAAGCATTACGGACGGACCTAGGAATGAGTAATTGTTATAGTCGTTTGTTATGTTCTTTCAAACATATTGAATTTCCATCAATTAGTAGTTATTTTCCATGCTTTATCGTAATTTTTATTAATATGGCGACCATTCTATCAATTTAGTGATATTTTCCTAAATTTGGTAACGTTTAAAAAACTGGCCGAAATGGCGATATGCCGCTAAAATTCGTCGCCAGAATTTCGCCAAGCGTTACAGACTGAGAAATAAGTTATTATAGTAGATTCTTATATTCTTTCCAAGATATTGAATTTTCATCAATTAGTCGTCGCCATTTTCATTGATTTCGCGTCATTTTTATCAATTTGGCAACATTTTTATCAATCTGGCGACATTTTCACCAATTTGGCAACATTTAAAAACTCTCCAAATAGGCAATATTCCGCTAAATTTGTCAAAAATTTTCGCCAAGAGTTATGGACGGAGAAACTGGTTATTCCAATAGAAGATAAACGACTGATGGCGTCCAAATACAAAGCTATTACCCAAAGTGTCTTCTTTCGTGAATGGAACGAGCAATATCCACGAGAATGATGCTAACAAATTCATCGCATAATATTGCATTTGAAAGTAAACATATTTCATAACAGTTCTTACATTTTTTAACTTTGTAATTTTTTAATAAGTGTATTTGAATAATATGCAATATCCCGAGAACGGTTTATATTAGTGTTCTAATATCTGTGTCAATCGTTTTCTAATGAAAAATGACATAATATTTATGCAAATATTTATGAAAATATTTATGCAAATCTATTAAAAGTTTTGATTTTTTGATGATATTTTCAAAATTTCATTCGAAAATTTGGAGGCATTCCGTACATGCGACTGCTTTTAAAAACAATAAACTTTTAGTATTCACGGATTGCAAATGTTGTACAAATTCTGTACGAATTGCTCCATTATATCATGAGATATCGTCTTCACAGACTGACGAACGGATACTCATACACACACACAGACATCATTTCAAAATAGTTTGATTCGTGCTCATAGATACATGAAACGTGCAAGGGGATTAAACTCAATGAGATCATACAAAAGACAATCTTTATTAAATATTTTCCGTTCCAAATAATTAAGAATTACATATAAAAATTTATTTTATGGGAATATTCAACTGGAATATATCAATTGCAGCTTTCTGGGGTTGACAGATTACGGAAAAATAATTGGTATTTTAAATTTTTTACGTCATCTGTTTCATTTTGGCAAAAACTTTCAAACTAATATTTAGTGATCTCATATATTGTGTTTAGCCGATTGTTGAAACAGTTGCACTTGGAAATATATATCCTAATACCATTTTAGCGTTTCCATTTTGGAATGTATTAATAAAATTTCATATTTTTTATAAGTTTCTTTACAAATGCGACCAGAATATCTTATTCCTCAGATCTGCACGTAAAGATACTTTTGTATAGCAAGAACAGATAATTCTACATTTTAAAATTAAATTAAATATTTTAATAGAATATTTTGAATAACAATGTTATTTAGAATAATATAAGGATTTACACATGATTGTGAATTTAAAATGTCTTTATATTATAGTATATTACGTATGAAGAACGGGCATAGTGTTAAGCTATATATTCAATAAAAAAATATATAAATTCAATGATGTGCAAATTCTTGTAGAATTCTAAATAACGTTGTCGTTCAAAACATTCTATAAAATATTTAATTTAATTCTTAAAAAAGGAAATATAAAAATCTCAATTCTTGCTATAAAAAAATTCTCGCTATATATACAGGCAGTTCTGAAGTATAAAGCATTCTTAACCCATTTGTAAACCAATTTACAAAAAATATGAAAATGAATCAAATCCCAGGACGAAAGCACTAAAATTGTATTAGAAGATATACACATACTACTTTAATTCCCGTAGATTATATGATATACTTGTGCATTAGAAGATATACCCGCACTACTATATCTGAATTTGAAGAACTTTGCTAGATTAAAACAGATGGTGTAAGAAATTGAAAATACCAACAATTCTCGTAATCTTTAACTCCAAAACCATAATTAATTTAATCCAGTCAAAAATGCAATTGCAATAAAATAAATTTATATATACAATTCTTTACTATTTAAATCTGAAAAGATACAACACAAATTGTCTGCCGTATAAAAATATTGGATTTAATTCCATTGCTAAGCAACATATAATTTTCTTAACATAGATGTGTGGGAAAAAATATCGTCTACATAATTGTATCTCTATGAAAGGTTTGTTTTTAACACTTTCCAACATAGTTGAAAAGTATTTATGACTTTGTTTATTCTGTCTGTCTGTCCATTCGCACGATAACTGTCGTAAAAATGACTTTGTCAAAATGAAATTTTAATATGTTGTTGAGATGATCTGTGAATCATATGAAGATGTAAATGAATAATATCACCCAATTAGTTTTGGATTGAGCCCGGATTGAAAACGTGAAATGCATTGAACTCTATCGGATCTAATTTTTCAAACATTTTTCAAGCGAGGTTGAAATTTACAAACGGCTTCGAAAATTAAAAAAAAAATTCAAATTATTCCATATATATAAAAGTGTCAGCAAAATGTGTTCGGTAGTTTTTTAAATAAAAAATTAAAATAATAATTTCACCCAAATTATATGAAGAGATCAAGTGATCCGCTTCAAAATAAAATATGGCATCCATCTTTTTTTCAAAGTGTAAAAATTGTGATTTTTAAAGTTCCTTTAAATTTATATTTAGTGTTGCATCAGTCCTAAAACAGCTTTATTTTTGCGTATAATTTGTGAATTTATATTCTGTGCCAACGGAATTACAATATTTTTGTGTTTAAATGATCATAACATTTTTGGTTATTTATACAACGAAGCCTAATTTTAATGGATGCGGAATGTAAACAAGTGATTGTAAGATGAGTTGTATAACAATTGATGAATTGTTTTCACGAAAAGTTATTTAGCTTTGGAGTATGGAATAAAAGTTATACGAATGAAATATTCATTGTTTTACATAGCTAGCCAGACGATTTATATTTCAATGACGTCATTTGAATAAAGTTCATTTTTATCGATGACGTTTTAAGTTTTCAAATATTATAAATTATTGTAATTCTATGCTAATTTAAAATATATTAGCGCTGAATGGATCGCATTTTAAAAATGTTTAAAAATAAGTGTATTTCATTAGGAAAGTGTTTAATAATCAATGTTTTATGCATGATTGATATTTTTTGTTAAAATATGGCGCTATTGGGGTTACCTATACAGTTATTTCAAAGAATTAACTGTAACTCTAATACTCCTCAAAATATTTGCCTGAATTTGCCATAATTTCCTTTACACCATGCATAGTATACAGAAAAAATCTGATGTGAGCAGCACATGACTTTCCCTGCAAACTCAAATCCATTTTCTCTTTATATCTTTAATTCATTAGATTGAGTTTAATTGCATAAAATAACACTGAATTAATTTAATTCTAATTTTGCTTTTATTTGTTAAGTGGAAATATTTTCACAGACGGCGAAACAAAAATGCAAAATCTCAAATATGCCTTAGAGTAATGGGGTTGGTCTTATTCTTTTCCTCGGCAAAAATTACATATAGAACATGCATTTAATTGATTTGGCGATTTTTGCGGGCCATTTCGTATAAAAAGGAGTATTCTATTTTTAAGAATTGTACCAAACTCTTATCAGCACCAAGATATCCCACAAGTAACTTATCTACTAAATTTTATGAAAGATGGGAAATTAGTTTTTCAATTAGAGTGGATACATACATTGCACAGACAGCCAGACAGACACACAGACACACACACAGACGGCACTCTAAAAATGTGTTTTTCATAATCTAGAGGTGTTAAAATGCGTTGATTCGTCGAAAACTCGAGTTCCAATATTCGACATGATTCCAAAACTTTCCTTATACATTACCACGTATCAGAGGGAAAGTGGAAACATAATTAGCTACGCTATGAATCTTAATGTCATCAAAATAATTTAAATTAACCCATATTTTGCAAATGCATTCAATACATAGACGCGACTAATCTTTTCTCATATTGAAAAATAGAACTTTAAAAAAGTTACCAACATTTTTAGAACAACTTGATTACGCAATCAGAAAAAAAAAATGTTTTCATCCTCTTGATAATCAGTGTGATACAGAAGGAGAGCTGTTGTTGTTGTTTCTTATCCCACTTGACCGACAGCAATATCAGATCAAGTCCACGAACCCGCGAGTCGGTAAAAGATGGAGAACTACTCCAGGACTGGAGTACAGCTGACTCCTCTGGCATCAAATACATGTCAAGGCATGGGCAGGAGAGGCCTGAATCAAATTGCACTTCGGGCGAAGAGGATAAACCTTAGAACCCAACACCTGCCGAAGAGCACGAAGATGGCCGTCCGGAGTCTGGCCAGAACCTCCTGTTCACTCCTACTGCCTGCCCAGCACCAGGAAGGCTACAATCATACCACTCATGCACGGGGGCCTTTCTCCAAGTGGAGTTGATTTCAAGTTTGACTTGTGAGGCAAGTTTCGAGAAAGAAAGACAGCCACCGTCAATAGAACTCCTAAGGCTGCCTTCTTTGGTCAGACCATCCGCAACCTCATTACCATAAATGTCTACGTGAGATAGCACCCATTGAAAAAATATCCTATTATGGGCACACAAGTAACCCAAATGCTGAACAATATTTACTGTCGTCCCGTCACCATGTCTCCACCATTCAGCCAGGTGCTGTATAGAACTACGGCTATCACTTAGAATCCAGATGTCTGCATTGACTCCCTCTTTGACACAATAACTCAATGCCTCCTCAATGGCTATGAGTTCCGCTCGAAAAACTGAGCAGCAGTTGGGGTTTCTCCAACATGTCCTACTGCCATTCCCCTGCTTGATGTCAAAAGGAGAACTAAATCTTATATAATAAATTAATATATGTGTCTGTCTATGTGTGTGTGCCGTCTGTAGCTGAAAATTTAAATTTCGGACAATTCGATACTGAGATAGCTGAGCTCTTGTTTAAACACATAATAGCAGCATAATAACAATATAATAATGCATTATAATAGCAACGTCATGTGCTGGCCATGTGAGATTTAATTTATATGATCTCAAAATAAAATATTTTCTCTCCTATATCAAATGCAACATCTTCGAGTTTTTGAAATATCTCGTAGCAATAACCATACAAAATTTATATCTGAAAAAAAAATCACACATATCATTTTTCACTCTTGGCGAACATTTTTAAGAACTTATTGCGTTTTCGAGAACTTTTTGGAGTCGTTTTAAAAGAAGATAAATGAAACCCAGTTTCAATAATTCTCGGTCAGACAGTCCGGACACTGCATTATTCTTTATTAAATTGTCTAATGCTTTCATCACATGAACTTAGCTACTGATTAACAAATTTCAACATCGATGGGAAACAATATTACATTTGTTTTTATAGCTAGATTTCTCTGAGAAGGTTTTTTGCTGTTGCCAAGTTTCTGTCACCAAATGTATTTTGCAGCCACCAAGTTTCATGCAATTCACAAATTATTACAAATTATAATGAGAGATATTACGCTTCCTTTGATCAAGTTAAAACTTCAATATCGCGAGATCAGCTGGTGATAAATTCTAGCCAATTATGTTTATTTATTTATAGTTAATTGATAATAAAGAACATTTTGTGCTTTACAATATTTATTAATTTCAGGTAAAGAAAACGTGCAATAACTCTCAAATTGTGAACCATTCTAAGGATTTCAAAATGAAAAATTGCATATAAAATGATTATTTTCTTGCAAAAAATAATATTTTTATAATTTATTTACCATAATGATCCCCTCCATAATAGCATAATGATTTACAAATACTATGAATAGAATCCATTCACTATTTAATAATGGGAATCCTTAATGTTTTGTGATATATTCAATTTTAGATAAAAACGTTCGATTTTGGAAGATTAACGTTTTACAGGACTCCCTGTCTATATCCAAGGCCACTCCCTTTTGAATAAAAAATTACTTACAAAATATATGTCTGGAACATTTTGTAAATTAATTAATTTAAAATTTTCTACATACATACTATGATGTATAGGGAAAGCATTACAAGGGGACGACTATTCAAATTTGAGTTTTAAAGGAAGGGAACGTTTCAAAAATCTCTAAACTCGGATCGACAGTTTTTGAGATGATCTCCCTCTCTTTCTTTGTATGTGTGTGTATTCGTTCGTGTCTCAGAGGGGGGCGTGTCTCTTAGGTTGTGTGTGTGTGTGTATGTGAGTATGTATCTCCCGATGGAATAGAGAGATTCGAAAAATAATTGGTACGATTATCACAATCAGTAAATACTTATTGATTCGAAACACGATCGAATTTTCAGAAGATCCCCAGAATTTTTTAATCAATTTTTTAAAAATCATTTAAAAATCGGGGCCTTTTATAATGTCACATAAATAATCATTTCTTAAGAAATGTATCATTAAAAAACGAATAACACCGAAATTCGAACGCTAGAAAGAACTGCCCTCGACATATAGCACAATTTATCGAAGAATTACATAAATCTAAAATAAGCCGTACCATTAAATTGGTTTAAAATTATCCTTAATATTGGTTGATCTGAGCGACAAATTTGTCGAAATATTCCAGCTTGGCTACTTTATTAAAATGTCACCAAATTCGCAAAAGTGCTGCCAAATCCCCAAAATAATGCTTAATTAAAGAAAGTGATATGAACTACATTTCTTAGGGAATGCTGACAATATTTCTGTCGAATCCAATTTGCGCGAAATATAAGTTAATTTCGTACTTCGAAAGAATACATGCCATTTAGAAAGCGCCAAAGATTAATGTACAATTCAAAGGCTAAAGCATTGTGCCATGGATACATCATCAGTTTGCTGTGAAGTAATTGTATTATGTAGGGAAAGTAATATGATGCCTACATCAGATATTTCATAATATTTCTTCTAATTCAAGAAACACATATTATAAAAATTGAGGAATTTTCCCTAATCTAAACTTCCTAAAGTCAACGGGGCTTATAATATGCTTAGCGATTTCTATATTCGTATCAAGTTTCATATGATTTGGCGGTTTTGTTCAACACAGATCTTTCTCAAAGACACAAGGACAGACACAGACGTTGAAAAAGGGTTTATGCGGATTGTGAAATTGGACCATTCAAATATAAACACTTTTCAACTTTATTGTAAAGTGTTAAAAAGCCGACGGTGTTTTATTTAACGTCACACAACCCATTCCCTTTACATTGTATTTTCTTGAAAAGTGAAAAATTTAAATGGTAATTTCACTTCTCAGGAAATCCATTATTAGAGGGATGGTCTAACTGGTGTTACGACAATGGATTGTACATGCGTTGTCATGTCGAAAATCTAACTCCACACGATTAAAAAATATTGGAGGAAAATTATTATTGTATAAACACTAATATTTTATAATTTCAAAAGCGTCGGAATATTAAATATTAAAGGAAGAGAACTTAAAGTTACAAATAATATGCATAGTATATGCATTTTAAAGAATTCGCATTTTATTGGGTTTCAAAATACATGTGTCAGTCAGCTACTGTGATAAACGCGAACATCCCGGCTTACATGAAGTTGTAGCGGTGGTTCATTAGCAATCGTGACGATATTTTATTCTGTCAACCCCCGCATTCGTCTTCATCTGATTTCAGATAATAAAATCTGATGTGGCCAGCACATGACTTTCCCTCCAGACTTATATTCACGTTCTATTTATTTAAATTAAATTTAATTAATTTTTAATTCAATTTTCGTTCTCATTTGAAAACTGGACTTATTTTCAAAAATGGTGTAGGAAAATACGAAAAACTAAAATATATCGAGAACGGCTAGTCCTAGTGTAATGGGGTTGGTCTTATTCTTTTCTTCGCTAAAAATTACGTATTAAACAAGCATTTAATGGCTATATTTGAGCATACGTAGTACTTAAGTTTAGATTTTGATGATTTTTGCGGGCCATTTTGCAAAAAATGGCAGGTTATTTTTTTTCGAATTATACCAAAATCTAATCAGCACCAGGGTGGCCTACAAGCGACTTATCTACCAAATTTTGTGAAATTCGGTCCATTCGTTTTTCAGTTAGAGTGGATAAAAGCTTTTGCGGGCCATTTCGCAAAAAAAAGGCGGGTTCTTTTAACCCGAGTCATACCCGAAACAAATCAGGACCAGATTCGTGCACACGTGACTTACCTTCCAAATTTTATGAAATTCGGTCAATTAGTTTTTTAGTTAGAGTGGATACAAAATCTGCACAGACAGACAGACAGACACACAGACACACACACACATACGTCACGCTAAAAATAGTTTTTTCGTATTCTAGAGGCCTCGAAACGTGTAGATCTTTCGAAAACTCGAGTTGCGATTTTCGGCATGATTCCAATACTTTCCCTATACATTACCATGTATTGCAGGGAAAGTAATAAGGCTATATATGAGCGAATTCATCATTTTCAGCTCTTTCAATAAAACTGATGTTCACTGTAATTTCCGTAAATTGAAAATTTTGGTGATAGATTGAATTCTTGGAATTTTGATAATTGACATTGAAGATCAATTGAAAAAAGAAATCACCAAGATCGGTTCTTCACTGATAAATAGTATGGCCCTTAGATTACTCTTAGATTCAATACTGGAACGAAAGAGATTAATGCCGTGCTGCAAAAAGTAAAAGTAATAGTAAAAGGCACTGCGCATACTTTTTAACTTTAAAAATATTTATTTAATATTTAAAATTAATTTTTTGAATTACTCCCTTTTACATAGCAGTCATACATTTGCTAAATATATATTGTTATACTTTTTAAAAGTATATAATTAATTCGGATTTCATTAATATTTGGGACGGGTAGAATAAACTTACAATAAAGGAAAAGTGTGATGATCAATGCATATTAACTTGCGCTGATTTTGTACCTAAAATCTTGATAAGTTCTAACTACCTCGAGCCTATGAATATAATATGAAAGTACGGGTACAGATACCTAAATTTTTGTAGTGACGTTCTTGAAGAGTGTTATAGTCATCTTTGCTCATGTTGTGAGCACAGGAGGATATTGAAGGAGTGTTATAGTCATCTTTGTTCATCTTGTGGCTCAGAAGGATATTTAACTCTCTATGTTCGCAGGAGTTATAGAACGTTGCAGAATGTATATTCAAATCTTTGCCGTTGAAAACTTTCTTTTACATATTACTTTAATCAAAGGAAATATTCACAAGTTATATCTGTTTCTCTAGTCTAAAGCTGGCCGTGTTTTATAGTGCTCTTCTTTTACTTCAGACAATATTGCTCTTGTTCCATTTATGTAAATTCTGATTGACCCAGTTTATAACGTCTTCAGTGACTTACACATTTTCTATTGGTCGTGATACGCATCTAAGTCACCTTGATGGGTATACACAATTTCTGGGAGATTTAGGTGCCCCTAATAATTTTTTCATTGAAAGTTTCCCACTGGTGAAAATAGACTATTAAATTGTCCAGATTGTTTTTACATTTTTTAATTGTTTATATAACAACACTTTATCTACACGTCATCCTTAGACAAGTTTTTTTTTAATTTTTATCAACACAAGCATCCCTGCCTTAAATCTTAGCCTTGGAAAATTGAAATTATGTATTTTTCAGACTTTAATGAAATACCCTCGTTTAAATTGTATAGGCGTAGTTACAAAGAAAACACATTTCAACCACTGCTCAACATTAGGAAAATCAAAGGATTAAAATCACACTACTTGGATAATACTATTTTTCCCAGTTGAAATGGAACATAATAGATTGCAGAATTATTGTTAATGTCTGGAAAATTCTATTTCGAAAATTTTACGGATTTATACGCTTTTAGTTCGAAAACCATCTATCCGAAGTCACATATAAACATGGATTCATAAGAATTTCATTCTGACATGGATTTTGTGCATTGCTTTGTAGCATATAGAAATAAATATGCATTTGCTTAAATTAATTTATTTGTTATTTAATAAATAAATTTCTTATAACATTTAGAAAATTATAACACGATATAATATATAGTCTCCTATATAATCCTTGAATGAATTTTTCTTCAGTCCTTCACTTAAGAAAATTTCAGTATATTAAATCAATACCCATACAAAACGTCTAATTTAAATCACACATATCCATTCTACAAACGAAACTATAGTTTGAATAAATTTAAAACGGTTTCGAAAAAGACATTTGGAACCCTTTAAGAAAGAATGTATAGAAATGCTTCAGAGATTTTGACTTCAAGGACAAAACTCGTTTTTTTTTCCCTAGTTGTTTTCTTTAACCACGTAGTTGTTTCGCTACCAAAATAATTTAAGCTGATAAGATTAGTAAAATAAATGTTCTTGGTTTTGTGAAAACATAAAAAACCTAATTAATTAACACTGTCTTAATTAACTAAAGCTATTACGCACACAATGTAGCCTTAAAATCTGCATCTATTTATTATTTCCGTAAGATTTTTCATTGTGAATCTGAGACCCCGGCTATAACTTAAAAGAAAAAATAAACAAAATGCATTTTAAAATAGATACGCGATGTGTAGTTTTAAGCAATTTATTTATTTTTTAAATTGAACAAAGGGTTGCTCTCATACAGGGTTATGAAAAAAAGATGGTCTAAACTTTACGAGGTGGTAGTACACATCAAACCAAGCATTTTGCATCATAATTTACCGACTCAGAAATGAAACTTAAAGAAGCCAGTGGTCGCTTAATGGTAAAACCGATAAGGTGAGGAGAAAACACAAGAATGTCTTAGAAGTTATAAAATGACATTTAATAACCAATAATTACAGTAACGGCTCAAAAGAGCGACCTGAATGCACGTCGCACAGTAGCGATTGAGGGACTGGTGAACTCTCTCGAACAGACCATTCATGTCGCGCACTTCAGCAGCAGCGACCGAAATTCTGGCGAAGAGTTCCTCTTCAAATTTAAAGGGAGTTTCATAGACGAGAGTCTTGAGATATCCCCACAAAAAGAAGATTCATAGATGAAATGCATATACGTTTTTTCCCTATATGTAATTCCCTCCATCGTGTCAAAAGTTGGAGCTGCGAATAGCTACTACGAATAACTGCTGCAAACTGATAAGGCCGTGCATTCAGTGTTACAAAATTTTGCATAAGGATTCTTCTTATTCCTCCCTAGATGAAATGTGCATACGTGGTTTTCTTCTTCATCCAGGAAATAACAACCAGAATGGCGCTTTTAAGTTTGCGGAGCGGCCGCTTCCCAACAAGTCAACGTCTTGAAGCGCCTTTACGTTTCATTTCCATACTGGTAAACTATGACGAAACATGCTTGGTTTGGTATGTTTTACCACCTCGTAAAGTTTGGCACATCCTTTTTAATCACTCTGTATAGAGAGTGTCCAAGAAAGATATGGTCCAGGCCAATAACTGGCGAAGTATTAATGTTGTAAGGAACCTTACTATCCCAATCGGTAATCAAACTACGGATCTTTATACTGACCATCCGACAATTTCTACCGTTGAACTACTGGGATGGAATTACACGTTATTATTGTCGAATCAGACTCTGCATTTTCATTCTTTACCCACTAACGGCAGATTGACGTGTACCTGACAAACTGAGTGTCTACTTCCTGCTTGTTTTACCTCAAGTTAACTCCCTGATGCTATTATGATTTATCCTAATGTTATCCACTCTTTATTCTCCAGATTAGCTCCCTACGTAGTCGTTGTCCTCCGGTTTTGAAATCGGCACTCAATATTCCAGAGTCCAGTGATCAGTGCTAGCCGTACTAGAGTCTCTTTCAGATCTCTATCGTCTTTACACCATCCTACTGATTTGGTTTGTTCGAAGGTCATTGTAAAGATCTTGTTGCCCCTACCGGGAATCAAACCACGGATCTTTATGCAACATCACTTATGTCATGTCAGACATTAAAACTATAAATAATAAAGTCTGTTGTCAGTTTATAATTAGACGCAGGGTAATTGGGGGTACGTAAGTGCCCTTTATATTGACTGCTCTCTTTTTGTATAAGCCGCATGTTAACAGAAGTTAGCCGCAGTTAAGCGAACTTAAAAACCCTTTGGAGAAATTCGCATTAGTAATTAACAGTACTTACCTTTCGTATAATTTTCGAGTCTGCTACGCGAACATTCTTCAATGTTAATTCTGGCTCTCTCTCAAAATACATCAACGGTTATGTGAGAGTTCTTAGTTCATCCCATCTGCCGCGGTCAAGTTTCTATTATGTGTGTGCTCTTTCTCTTATTGGTATAGGTCTACGTGGGTTGAGCCTATGGCCCTCTTGCGATTTGTTTTCTTTCATAACTAGATTTGCATCATTTTCCAGAAGAGTAACGTTGACTTTATACCTAGTTATTAATTTGTTGAATGAATGTTGTCAAACTTCGGCGACACTGATACTGGAGATATTGCTTTCTATTTCTACACTTTATTTCCCGCTGACCTAAAGCGCCGAATCTTTGCCGTCGTATAGTACTAACTATTATATTTAACCTAACGAAGACATCTCCGATTTACACCGGGAGGACGAGTAAATGAAGAGGCTCAAAAGTAATTTACAGACCCTTTAGAGAAGCTTTATGGTGACCGAAAAGGCTAAATGTTTTACCACTATCGGGCAACGTCGAACGTAGTCGGATTTTAGGTGCTCTGAGGGCGAAATATTTCGGTTTCTAAAGTATTTACATACCCTTGAGCAACCTTTAAGGGACTTAGAATGCTGAATCATTGCTCAGTTACAGTAACGATATCTGGACCTAACCTATTGGAGTTGGATTTCCCATTTTGCTCCCTGAGAATATAAAGTTGGATGGGGTGAGTAAAACCCCTCAGAACCCTCCGCAAGAAATCACCGGGGACATAAAAGGTAGCGACTCGACTACGGAATAGAAACTAAATATATCACAGCAAAGGTAGTGCACTAGGTTCCTCCGCACCCTAACGATATTGATGCGCCGTCGCACTTCCACCCATACGGTATAATAAAGAAAAAGTCGCAGAAAAAATTAACTTGCATCAGGTGCCAAACAGAATTGCTGCTGCAAATATTTTCAATGAAGGCAACTATTTTAGTTGCTAAGACCGATACAATGCTAAGCAAAATAAAATCGTTATATAATAGAAGGTACGTCTTTCATACGATGCAATTAAAAATTTGCAAAACATTGCATCCCATGTGGCGTCATTTTAATCAATTTGATAATATTTTCATCAATATGATTACACTTTTCTAATTTTGGCAACAGTTTCGCCTATTTGGCAACACTGAAAAAAAAACTCCCCGATTTGGCAGCATTTAGAAAAAATTCCCCAATTTGGCAACATTTAAAAAAAACTCGCCAAGTTGGCAATATGCCGCATAAATTCGTCTCCAGAATTCCGTCAAGCGTTACAGGCGGAAAAATAGGTTATAAGAATGTTATTATGTTCTTTCCAAAATATTGAATTTTCATCAAATATTTTTATTTTCATTGATTTAGTGTCATTGATTTAGCATCAATGAATTTCATCAAGTATTATGGTCGGAGATATAGGTTATTCCCATAGTAGGTTAACGACTAATTGAAATCAAATACAACACTAGTACTCAAAGTGTCTTATAGTAGATTCTTATATTCTTTCCAAGATATTGAATTTTTATCAATTAGTTTTCATTTTCAATAATTAAGCGTCATTTTTATCAATTTGGCGACATTTTTATCAATTTGACTATATTTTCGTTAATTTGGCAACATTTAAAAAACTCTCTAAGTTCGCGATATTCCACCAAATTCTTCGCCAAAATTTCACCAAGCATTGTGGCTGCAGAAATAGATTATTCTTATAGTAGATAAACTATTAATGGCATCAAATTAGAATGCTATTACCCAAAGTGTCTTCTCTCATGAAAGGAATGAGTTAAATCTATGAGAAAATTGATAATAAATTTATCGTACAATATTATATATGAAAAGTGAACCGAGTTCACAATAGCTAATAATGTTTATGAATTTTATGTGAATTTTTGATAAATTTATTTGAACAATGTGCAATAATATATGAAGAACGGTTCATGCTAACGTTCTAAACTTTATGTCAATCGTCTTCTAATAAAAAAATACATAAGATATGATTATTTATATAACTTTATTGAATGTTTTAATTTTTTGATGATTTTTTTCAAAATTTCATTTAAAAATTTCATTTGCTGAACATTCGATTGCGTGTAAAAACAACAGACGTCCAGTATTCACTGACTGGGATTTTTGTACCAAATATTATTCGAATCGCTTCATTCTGTAGTGAGATATGGTCTCCAGAGACTCTCTCTCTCACGCACACAAGCACAGACATTATAACAAAAACGTCTGATTCGTGTTAAGTGATGCTTGAAACGTGCTCTGCCGTCGAAAAGTAGAATTCGAATTTTCTATCCCGTCACAATCTGTTTCTTATACATTATACTATGTATATAAGGAAAGTAAAAATCTGGAACTAGATGGATTTTTTTTTATTTTGAGAGAAATCTTCGAATTTTATTTGAAATTTTATATTTTTTAACATGGCGGCATAGGGCAAAATTTTGCATAATCATGCATACAAAGGTTTATTTATGGCTGAATGGACACGAAAAATAATACATTTTAATAATTGTTGTGAAAAATAACGGCAATACAATGTTTTGTTGTTCATGACGTCATTAGCCCAACACCCCCAAGGGGCAGGATACCTCCCCGGAGTACATTGTCAAGTATGGTATCGATTAAAATATTTTTCCAAGCCCATTAATGTGAAAAGTAACTTGATATAATTCTAATCATTTGAACCCACAGTACCAATTTTTCATAATATTTCTTATAATATTTGAAAAAAAAATGCCTAAAAACGGATTCTGGTTTGGGATAGACGAGCTGACCCACACTGCAGTTAATTATTTGTTTACATTTATGTGAAACTATAAGTGTTAACATATTTAATGTGATTGGGCAGTAAAACTACTACATATTTTGATAAAACGATGTCGCCTTATTGAAGAAGAGATGTTCTTTGAGCTGAGTGGCATACAGATAACACCGTGTAATTCATCAATATCAGCGTGTTATCCGAAATAGATTTTAAGAATCGTTAGAGTCAGATAAACTACAGAATAAGGGTGCGGCTTTGCTTAATGTTTGGGTGTGCCTTAATGGCATTTTTCCTTCGAGGGGTGGGCTTAAGATTCGAAACCATTTATATGAATCTTTGTGAAAATATTACAGTGTTTTTTTCAATAACTAACTATGTATACCTATAATAACTGGTATTAGTTATCGTATGTGTATGCATGCATCTCTACTAAATCGGCGATGAACGTAGGCGCGGTCTTCAGTTTCTAAATATAAATGTTTGTACCGACTAGGTGTCTTACTAGTGAAAAATAATTAATGACCGTTTGATATTTAGGACTGAATATTTGATGGGAAGTAGATTAGAATACATACCTACCCAATACGATTATTACTGATATTTCATACAGTTATTTTATTATAACTTGACACCATGTTACATTAGAATATAACCATCTTACATAACAAAATATGTCTGTCTTTATGTGTGTTTGGATGTCAAAGACCCAGGCGGCTTGATTCGCGCTAAAACATGAACAGCTGATTCAGCGGCCGGGAAGGTGTGTTTGGGTGTGTATATTTAGCCTGTAACGGAAAATAAAAACGTCGGACAGCTGTGAAATTTGCTGCAGAGGTGCTTCAGGTCCCTGTACGATGCACCTCAGCGAAAGTTTTTAAAAATTCGAATTAGTTTAAAATTTATGAACTTTCAAAATCAGAAATTAACCATTTTCTGATATTTCATTAAATTAAATCTATCAATTAATGAACTCTTTAGACTATGTTCGATGTTTTTATAGTGTTTGTGTGAACATTTTGTCTCGACGGAAAAACAGTTGTTTATCTAACAATACGAATTTTATTTATAGGTTTTCTAATTTTGCGAATTTCAAATATTTCGTTCTAATATTTTAATTTCGGTATTGAATTATTATTAACAGTATTGTGCTAAAATTTGACTTAAATTAAACGGGAACTTGCTGGGGTAGCAACAATTATGTAAATCAATATCCTTAATTTATTTATTTTCTTCATGTTTCATATAATTTTGATATGAAATCCCATCAATAAGTAAAATACATGTTGTGCGAAGTGTGGTGTAAGAAATTGAACAATGGAGTTTATTTACTTATAAATAATAAATTTTTGAATTGTATTATTATTATTAATTAAATTAATGATCGTGATTCGTATATTAGCACATTGCATATCTTAGCCGCAATAACCCACCATTATTACGTTATACGATTTCCTAAAATATAATTTTTAATTACCATACTACACGATTGGATTCCACAATTTTAAGTTTTAAAATAAGCATTAAAAATTACACATGTTATGATTACGATTATACTTACATTAATTTTATATATAATCTTAAGGAGGAGCAAATGCACGTGTGAGAACAGGATTTTATATTTGCCCAAAATTATATATTCGACCTATTATATATTGCAGATTTGCACTTACCTTTGTTTGTCGTCTTGGACGTTCTAGTCTCCAATTGAGTTTGCAAGCACACTTTTGGGCGGCCATTGCCTCCAATTTTTAGTCACAACGCTTTTGGAAGGTCATAGCCTGAATTCAGACTCAAAAACACTACACCTTCTAGAACATCTTATTTGTTGACACAACACTCTTCGACAGTCATTCTTAATTATCAGAATATATGCTGTAACGCACAACACTCTTAGATAGTCATTGCCTTGCCTCCATTTGATTCAATATAAATGTTGAACTTTCTGTCCTTGTTGCCACATCACTTCGGCTGAGGTCCGGATATGCCCTCCGTATCTCATCGGTTGTTCTCCAGGGCGATGTAGCAACAGTTCTTCATTGGCCACCTTATCATCCTATTTGCTTTGTTTAAGTCTTGGCCTCAGGAATAACTCTTTGCCCCAACCACACCTGCGATTTATGTGAACTGAATTTATTGGGGTTATGACCGCCCGGACCAAGACTGTCATAAAATGGTGCCTAAGTGTATGTGTTTTGTTTCGTTTTGTATATATACTAAATCTTCATAATATTAAAACTGCATAATTGTCTCCTGGCCTCATACGAAGGATAAGGAAAACTAGAGCAAAGTAAATAACCACAAGGAGGTTTATTGTGTTATTTGTGCTTATTCACGTTGCTCTAATTTTCCTTATGAAATCACACGTTTTGGCGCTACGTACCATGCCATCCAGTCGGAAATGTACCATTAATGCCTTCTTAGAACTAGAATAAGCAAAATTGTGGAAGCAATCGAAAAAAGGTTCTATATACCTTGGCGCACTGATAGAATCTTGGTTTTTACTCTACGGAGAAAATAGTCGAGTGCAGCCGTATTGCACTGTAATTTATCTTTATGAACAAATAACGACATAGGACCCCCAAGTTATGAAACATTTTCCCATTCTCTTCCGTCGTTTTGCTTATTCTATTTATAAGTGGAAATCGTTGATGGTGTCCCCACCTGGATAGAATCGTACTTGGTCCTAAAACATGTGAACTCATTTCTGTCTTGTGAATTTTTCCCAAGATTTGCATTGCTTGCTGAATTGTATTTTACACAGTTGTTTTTGTTTAGGGATATTCATTATGATACACGTCAATCTAAACTACATGGAATATAAACGCATAAAAACGAAGTAAAAATGATCACAACGAAAATATGTTTTTGACATTGTTCATGATATAGTTAAACCTAAGCAATATGGAATATGTTTCAATGACAAAGTAAAAAAATCTGATGTGGACAACACATGACTTTCCTTATATAATGTAATGAATTTACTACTTTCACACTAAAAAACATAGGTTTTTCTTACAGCAGATACTAATATTCTTTCCAAGATATTGAATTTTCGCCAATTTGTAGTCATTTTCATTGATTTAACGTAATTTTTATCCATTTGGCGAGATTTTCGTTAATTTGGCAACATTTCAAAAAGTCGCCAAGTTGGCGACATTCCGACAAATTCGTCGCCAAAATCTCGCCAAGTGTTATGGACGAAGAAATAAGTTATTCTTACAGCAGATAAATGACTATTGGCGTTCAAATACAAAAGTACTACTTAAAGTATCTTTTTCCATGAATGGAACGAGCTAGATCCACGAGAATGATGTCACCCAATTTATCGCATAGTATTACATATGAAAAGTGAACATGTTTCTCAATAGGAAATATTTTTTTTTATTTTATATGACTTTTTGATAATTTTTTTGAAAAATGTACAATATCTCGAGAACAGTTCATGTTAGCGTTCTAGAATTGATGTCAATCGTTTTCTAATGAAACATTACGTAAGAAATGTCTATTTGCGTAACTTTATTAGCGGTTTTAATTTTTTAACGATTTTTACAAAATTTCATTCGAAAATTTAGGGGGGTTCTGAATATTCGTTTGCGTACAAAAACAATAGGCTTCCAGTGTTTACGGATTGTGATTTTTGTACCAAATTTTGTTGAAATCGGTCCATTCGTTCGTCAGTTACCGTCTCCACAGACCCACTGACACACACACACACACATACATCACTTCAAAAATGTTTGATTCGTGATCAGGGATGCTTGAAACGTGCTCTCCCGTCGAAAACTCGAATTCGAATTTTCGACCCCGTCACAATACTTTCCTTATACATTATGTATATAAGGAAAGTAATGAAGTCTCACACTGTAGATAAATTATGTGATACTGATCATGACAGTAAACCTAAAATCCATGTAATAGGAATTGATAAAAAGAGCAAGAGAAGCCCCCAATAGACACAATATTTTTATCATATTCAATATGATACAACTTAACATAAACTAAGAAAAATATATCACGTGAAGCTTCAAAATGCCGATAATTTTTTTGATACTGATTAAGATACGATTTAACCTAAACAGCATGAAACATGTATACATCAGAATGTAATGTAAAGCCTTACAAGAAGATATTCCTTGTAATATTAATTATGATAGAAGGAAATATTAACTACGGAACAGGAATGCATTGGAACGTCAAGTGAAATCTCCAATTCAGATATTTTTGCAATATTGATTATGATACAATTAAAGCTAATGTATGGGAAATATGAAAGCATGAGAAAGACAAGTGAATGTTCAACATACAGATTATTTTGTGATACTGTTTATGATACATTTCAATCTAAACTATATGGTATACGAATGAATTAGTATGTAAAGTGAAGTATCCCAATTCAGATAATTTTATACAATTAACTATAATCGAGTTCAACTTTTTAAAATCTGATGTGAGCAGCACATGACTTTCGCTGCATATTCAAATTCATTTTGTAATTTTTTATTTCATTATGCATTTAATTGTGTTTAATTGAATAATATAACATGGATACTTTTCTGTTATTATATCCAATGTGTCATTTTATTACTTCTTCGTTTCATTTGGCAACTTAATTCACTTTAAATTTCTCAAAATTCTATAAAACTAAACTATCTCGAGAAAGGTTCCACTTACAGTCATGAGACCAATTTTAGTCGCTTAGTTGTCAAAATTTATCCGAAGAACAATTACTTAATTAATATATTTCAACAATTTTAGTCATTTATTTCAGATTTTCACTATCTTTTCGCACAAATGATTATACTTTTCAGAATCATATCAAAATCTAATCAACATCAGGATAATCATAAAGGGACTTAACTAATAAGTTTTAAAAAATTCTATTAAATACTTCTTTAAATACAGTGAAAATCGTATTCATTTCCTCAAATTTAAAAAAATTAAATAATTCGGAACGGTCTATTTTAGAGTAATGGGGCTGATCCATTTCTCGTCAAATATGACATATAAATTAATCATATAATTGGTAAATTTGAGCATATGTCGAATTTTATTTTAAATTGGATATTTTAGATTTGCGAATCATTTCGCAAAAAAAGGGCAGATTCTTTTCCTCCGAATCGAACCAAAATCTAACCAGCATCTCAATATCTTACAAGCGACTTATCTACCAAATTTTGTGTAATTTGGTCAATTGGTTTGTCAGCTAGAGTGGACACATACGATTTTTGAGGGCCATTTCGCCAAACAAAGCAGCATCCTTTTTCCAGAATCGTACCAAAATCTAATCAGCACCAAGGTAAGCCACACGCGACTCACCTACCAAATGTTGTGAAATGTGGTCAAGTAGATTTTTAGCTAGAGTGAATACATGCCACTTTTGCGGGCCATTTCGCAAAAGGCATCCCCGAATCCTACCAAGATATAATCACCACCAAAGTCACACACAAATAACTTATCTATAAAATTTTATGAAATTTGGTTTTTTACTTGTCCTGCAAGACACGGTAATGTATAGGGAAAGTATTGGAATCATGCCGAAAATCGCAACTCGAGTTTTCGACGGATCTACACATTTCGAGACCTCTAGAATACGAAAAAACTATTTTTAGCGTGACGTCTGTGTGTGTGTGTGTGTGTGTCTGTCTGTCTATGTGTCTGTCTGTGCAGATTTTGTATCCACTCTAACTAAGAAACTAATTGACCGAATTTCGTAAAATTTGGTAGGTAAGTCACTTGTGGGCGAATCTGGTGCTGATTAGTTTTGGGTACGATTCGGGATAAAAGAACCCGCATTTTTTGCGAAATGGCCCGCAAAAGTTTGTATCCACTCTAGCTGAAAAACTAATGAATCGAATTTCACAAAATTCGGTAAATAAGTCGCTGATAGATCACCCTGGTGCTGATTAGATTTTGGTACGATTCGGAAAAAAATAACCTGCCTTTTTTTGCAAAATGGCCCGAAAAAATCTCAAATAAAAAACTACGTATGCCAAATATATCCATTAAATTTTAGTTTTATACGTAATTTTTAACGAAGAAAAGAATAAGACCAACCCCATTCATTACACTAGGTCTAGTCGTTCTCGAGATATTTTCGTTTATTCGTCTCTACGCCATCTTTGAAAATAAGTCCAGTTACCGAATGAGAACGAAAATTGAATTATAAATGAATTATATTTAATTAAAATAAATAGAACGTGTATATAAGTCTGCAGAGAAAGTCATGTGCTGCCCACTTCAGATTTTTAGTTCTTGAGTGAGAGTGAATTCATACATTGCGCAGACAAACACACATACTTCAAAAATAGAGTTTTCGTATTATACAAGCCCTGAAACGTGTAGATCCGAATTTCGACATGACTCCAAAACTTTCCCTATACATTACTATGTATTGCAGGAAAAGTAATGTATTAAATATGAATGCATGAAAATGTAACAATACAGATATATTTTTACATGAACTAGGATACGATTCAGCGTAATCTTTTCCCAACATGAAGGCATGAGGTAGTTAAGTGAAACCTCACAATGCAAATATTTACAACTGTGAAAATGTCAAGTGAACCCTCACAATGGATATGTTTTTACTATACTGAGTTTGATACTATTCAACATAAACTATACGGAATATGAAGCCATAAGAAAGTAACTCAATTATCACTCCGCATATATATTTATAATACTAATTATGATACAATTCAACCTAAATTATTTGGAATATGAGTTAATTAGAATGTAAAGTTAATCCTCAAAATGCATATATTTTAGTTTTCTTCACCTCTGAAAACTATTAATATATAAATTATTGGCATTTAGTTTACTGATTCTTATATAACGCAAATACGGATATGGAAAGTTCCGTCATGACCAATCTGTATATTTCCCAAAATGTATTTGATTGTTTTTTCTGGATAATTAAAAAGCACATTCCATATAAATTTATTTCTGCTTTGTATTCAAAATTTTTGAATAAGTAATCAATGCTGAACTCATGCTTCCTGAACAACTTTTAAATTATTGAAAATAAACTATTATTCTCGTATGAACTGTGCGTTAAATGTAAAATCAATAAGTTTCTAAGAATGATAAATTGTGTTGACCAATCTTGTTTAGAAAACAATAGTTTCTGATAATAAAATTATAAAAGTTTCTTAAATGTTTTAAGGATTTCGTCGACAAAAATTTTGGAAGAAAAATATATGTTAGATTCTCGTTCAAAAACTTTTCTTTGTAATTATCTGCATTGAAGCAATTGTTTGTAATCAGTACTTTTCCTGCAATGTTTGGTAATGTATAGAGAAAGTATTGGAATCATGTCGAAAATCGCAACTCGAGTTTTCGACGGATCTACACGTTTCGAGACCTCTAGAATACGAAAAAACTATTTTTAGCGTGACGTCTGTGTGTGTGTTAGTCTGTGCGTCTGTGCAATGTATGTATCCACTCTAACTCAAAAACTAATGGAACGAATTTTACGAAATTTGATAGGTAAGTTACTTGAATACAACCCCGGTGCTGATTAGTTTTTGGTATGATTCGTAAAATCAGAACTCGCCTTTTTTTGCGAAAAGTTCCGAAAAAATTTCATTTATTCCCTCTAGCAAAATACTAATTAACCAAATTTCACAAAATTTGGTAGATAAGTTACTTGTGGAATACTCTGGTGCTGATTCGATTTTGGTACAATTCTGAAAAGAACAACTTGCCATTTTTTATGAAATGTCCCGCAAAAATCGCCAAAATCTAAAAACAAAGTCTAAGTAGTGTATGCTCAAATGTATCAATTAAATTCTTGTTTCATACCCAATTTTTGAAGAGGAAAATAATAATACACACTCCATTATACTTTAGGACTAACCGTTCTCAAGATATTTAAAATTTCTTGCATTTTTGTTACGTCGATTTCGGAAAAATGTCCAATTACCAAATAAAAACAAAAATTGAATTAAAAATGCAAATTTGGTGTTATTTGGTTCAATTAAACTCAATCTAATGAATTATTAAAGAAATAAAGAAAATATGAATTTGAGTCTGCAGTGAAAGTCATGTGCTGCCCACATAAGATGTTTGCTCTTGGTTTGATGACATAATTCGGTAGTTGATATGTACGTCCCATATATATGAGAGCAAGATCCCGCTATATCCAAACATATCCTAGATCCTGGACCGGGCGTATCGGAGGAACAATATGCCCCAAATTCCCCCAAAATGTCTGGATATATCAATAAGCAAAATATATTTTGTGCAAAAGATAAGGAAGACTTGAACAACGTATTTAATCATACATAGATTAACAATGCAGCAGGAAGCTGTTTTGGGAATATTCTAGACACCCTTCTTCAGTGCTAGAGAACCAACAAAACCAAAGTAAAAAAAGACGAAGTGGGCACGAATAGAAGAAAAAGAGGTGTATACTCCAAAGTCGTTAAGACATAATTTTCATTTTGTTAATACGAAATTAAGAAAATTTAAAGCACGTTTAGTATGAGTAATATTAAAAAGATCGCATTGACAAAACATAACGCAAATGCCCCAGCTTCTTAGAAATGTTATTAACATTATTAAGACAAGAAAGCTAAAGTTTATTAGTAGGTGTGACACCATATTAAACTTGAATTTTATAAGGATTTTAGGAATTTGCTGACTGTTGGTGGAAAACATGGTAAAATGATAATGTTCTTGAAATCTCTTTTAGACACAAGTTTACAGAAAGGTTTACAAAACAAGTGGATTTAGAGATTACTTCTCTCTGGTGGAGAATTAATCCACGAGTTGGGCTCCTTTTCTTCTATCTGTGCTCATTCAGTACTTTTGTCTTCGGGTTTAATGATTCTCTAGCACTGATGAAAGGAATCCAGCTCATCTTCGAAACCACTGTATAATACCTTATTACTCAATTTGTGCTTTACGTTGCTTTTTAAAATGTCTGGACACAGATGGTATTTCGTAAGAAATGTTATGTTCTATTATGACCACGCTTGCTTTGTAACTGTTGAAATACCAACAGCTGATTTCCTCTCTGGGAACCAGTGTTAGCTGTGGCGATAAGAAATCTATAAGTTACACTTTTAATTATTAAATTCATTATTTTTAATCACATTAACATTGCCGTAAATTCATATATAGTGGAATTATTATAAACCGCACATTGCTCGTTGTTGTACCGCAATAAACCCTCCAATTATTTTTACCTTTTGTGTAAGTCCTGAAAAGAATTATTAATTAATATAAAACGATTAGACTATTTAAACGTAAATAATATCATTTATTAACAACATCAATTTATCAATAACATCAATTTTCATTAATTATTTTAGCGAGGGGACATATGCGACCAGAATTATTAGATTTACGATAGTGTCTAGAACCTGTGATAATCTGAGAACATACCTTCCAGTTTAGTCTTGGGCTTATCATCTCTCAAAGGCTTATACTGCCATAACTCTGTGGTGTGCGGCTCCTTCTCGTACTTTTAATGCACTCGCCATTTGATCTACCTCCATTACTTTGGAACCTCTACGGGACACTCTACAAATCCGTTGTTTTTTTTATGCTTCTCTACCCGTGTTCTTCAGTTAAAAATCGTGATCGTTTTTCTTTTCATGTCTGATCTCCATCTCTGCTTCTCGTTGTCTACATCTCTGATTTTGTCTACACTTGAACTCGTTTTCTTTCGTCTGCTGTGGTTTTCTCGGCGGAGGAAGGGGGGGGGGTAGCTCCACCCTTCTTCCCCTTGGCGCTCATTGGTTCTTCTCAACCCAATGGCATCATTTCACAATAAGCAAGGCCCCTCTCAGCCCCTCTGGTCTGGCACCCCTAAATTTATAGTATTTTTGACCTTAAAGTTCCCGTTGTCATAAACCCCGGCGCCAGCCAGACTATAGCTTTGTTTGCCGTTCTAGGCACCATAAATACTCAAATAAAAGTGTCTCATGTGAGAACAATTTCTGGTCTCACATTAGCAATATTTTTCACCTTTTTATTTCTTGTGCCTTCTTCGTTTCCATATACACATACAATTCAATAAGTTTAAATTAAACTCCGATTTTTATACTATATTTTTTCGACAAAGAAGTGAAAACATGAATAGCAGCTCACGTCAATACGCAGTCTGTGTTTACACTTATTTTTCCAGTCAATATGAAATGAATTTTTACTTTTTTTATACGTAGTATTGAGAAAGTATTGTTTTCACGAAAATTTTCGATTTCGAGATTTTAATGCCAATATATGTTTTAAGACCTTCTGGTCACGTTTTGAATATTTTTGGATTGATGTCCGTCTATCTGTCTGATGTCTGTAGTCGATTTCCTGCGTACACCATAGCTGCCACAAATATAAATGGATTCTCACGAAACTTTATATCCGGCCTTGTTATCAAAATATTAGAAATGTAACACGATATAGTTGTCTGTAACACGATATATGTAACACGATATAGTTGTCTGTAACACGATATATGTAACACGATATGTAACACCTTGATATGTAGCACGATATGGTAATCATTTGGACCAACGATTCCAATTTTTCATATATATATTTTTTTGTAAAATTTGAACAATAAAGTGAATTCTGTCATAAGGAAGTCCAGTTGAGCCACAGTCGACTTTTCGCTGAGCCACACAGTTAATTTGTTAATGTGGTGTTTTATAGAGATTGCTATGAACAGAGTACCATCCTAGTCAGAAGTCCCATTGTGCTTCCAAGTTTTCTTATATTTTTGATAATAAATTTTATGTTTACACCTTTTACTTAAAAAAAATTCTTCCACAGAATCAAAATTAGAGGACATGTGCATATTTGATGCGTCTTCAGCTTTAATTTGCTTTGTGCAAGAATATTTAAACAAGGGAAGAGAGGTAAACTCTTTATTACACACAGGAACTGATATAGTCTTAATGACAAAGAAGATTTCGAAAATAATTTGTTTATCATTATCTACGTTACATGCTAGGAAAAACGGAATCTGGACAGAAAAAAAGACGAGTAACAGTAACGTAGGGTACATATCATTATTTTATGATAACGTTTTGTAACTCGACTGTGTGAATTCACGACTGTACAGTACAGTTATTGCATAATGTCTGATTATCATGAACGTAAATAAAATCGGACCTTTAAAAGATGTAAAGCAAGGTCACTCAAAATTGTTAATACGGCCTTTCATACGTCCAGAAATGCAATCGAAAGTGAAACATCCAAAATAAGAAAGTTAACATTATCCATATTTAAAATCACAAGAATTCGCCAGAAAAGGGCGTTTTCAAAATAGAGGCAGACAGCCGCATTGCAGATAATAGTAACCATGGACTAGTTTTGCGCTTATTATGCGCTAAACTGGAGGAATAACCGTGCATGGAATAACCGTTAACTGCAATGAAAACAAGGAAGCTTGCTATTTTCCACAATTTTGTTAACTTCTATGAAAACTGTCGATTTCAGTCCTTCTACGTAGACGGCACAAAATTTGAGTGCAACTCAGTTCGGGCCAGTGACGGAAAGGGGCGTTATTAAGGAGTGGGCTGGCGGGAGCTGTCCTCCCCTCCCCATGATCTGAAAAACTTTATTGATTTGTGACTGCAGAAAAAAAAATCTCTAACATTTCTTGCAATTTATTAAATTGTAGCTTAATTCCTGCTGCAAAGAAAAATGACATCACCTCAGTACTGTGTTTGTCCTTTTTCAATGAAAACAACAGCTTTAACCCTTATCAACCAAAAGGGCTTTCAGCTAGCTACTTCAAAATATCACAGGTCAAACTTCATGTGTGTATTTCTCAACCCGTGCATAAGGTAATTATTTTGTCAAGAAATGGTGGCTCATAGCTTCAGGAATTGTTAAAGCAGATTCATCGGTGGGATTTCCCCTCCTCCTCGACAACGAACATCATCAAAACACATCACGCTACTATCACAAATGTTGCCCAATAGTATCTAAAAATAGCCTAACGAGTCTGAAAAAATCGCCAAATAATAATAATAGTAATCCATTCAGACGATAACTTTAAGTGAAGCACCGCTTAATTTGCGTCACTTGCATCACCTGACGAGTCGCTACTGGTTCGGGCTACACGAGGCTTAAGAGTAAAAGTAAAATACCAAAAATTCGCCACAAAGGGGGCATGCACCCCAAAATAAAGAAGCCCGATTAATTTGTACACGAATTCTAATGTTGCCTACGTGAACAGACTGAAATTTTCAGTTCCCATAAAAGTTCGGAAAATTGCAGCAAATAGCGAATGTCTTGCTGACATTGCAGTTAACGATTATTCCGTGCTGATGAGCGCACAATATGCGAAAAATCGGTATCTGAGTCTTATTTATTCTTCATGTTGTGGGGTAGTATGTAGAACTACAGAATGTTGTCATGAATATCAAAAATATGTATATGCGCAATTCATATACTGAATCAAGAATAAAATACATTGTCCCCAAGAATAAAATACATTTACAGACAATTATTGTAATTATTTAAAGGTCCGGGTCGCTCGACCTCTCTGACACATTTGGCGATTATAGCAATGAATTTGGCGAAATATCCCCAACATGACGTTTTTTGGCGAGTTTTGAAGACTTGTTGATTCCTTTAGTTTGGTTAAGAATTTTTTGAATTATATGGTTTTTCCACAACATTTTACAGAGTCTATAATCTAATTACAGTTTAATTAGAATGAAGTGTTGTGAACAGTGAATCCACCAGTTTTTGTTTAGCTAATATAATCGTCTGCTTCGGGAATTAGTAAAGCAGTTATAATTGCTGTTTTATAGTATCTAAAGCTTTCTGGTGATTTGTAAGGTAGCTAAAACATTATAAACTGTATGTTGTTTTAATTTCCGCTTACTGGTGCTTTTAATAAAGTCAGTTATTCACAACCCCATGGTTGCGTTCAGCGAATACACCAACAATTTTAGAGGACATGTCGTAACAATATTTTGGTAGAACGATGTTTATCAATTAGATTTCAGGACTGAAGAGGATACGATTTTGACGATGACGTGCATAATAACACATAGATAGATTGTGTCAATCATAAATACCAACCTGTTATCAGAAATATATTTAAAGTATCATTAGTGACCGATAAACTACAGAAAAGGGTGCGGCTTTGCTAAATGTTTGGGTGTGCCTTTAATGATATTTTTTTCAAGAATAATTTTGAGATGCGAAAATATACATTTGAATATTTACCAAATTATGAATGTATTTTCCAATTCCTGCACGTAACGAAAGCAGTATACTGTTTCGTGAATGCATATATGCCTTTTAACCTATGAGGATTATCTGTTGTCCCGTATTTTGTTTGTCAGTTCAAATGGTAATAGCTATTGAGTGCCATTCTAGAACAAAAGCATTAAACCTAGTTAGAATGTTAGTAATGAAAATTACCCCAGAAGTTGATTGGAATGCACATCTATGCAATCGAAATATTATTTATTCAAAAAAATAATTTTATCATTGCTAAATAATATTTTCTAATAACACATGAGCTTTCATTAATTAAAACTTTTTAGCACTTCCCATTCCAAAGAAGTAACACATTTTGGAATTTAAAATGTTCATAAAAAACATTTTATCGCCCTATTTGTGATGTAAAAAATCTGATGTGGACAGCACAGGACTTCCATTATATAATGCAATGAATTTACAACTTTTTTAGTAAAAAAATAGGTTATTCTTATAGTAGATACTTATATTCTTCCCAATATAATGAATGTTCGTCAATTAGGCGTCATTTTTATTGATTTTGGGTCATTTTAATCGATTTGGTGAGATTTTCGTTAATTTGGCAACACTTTAAATGTCGCCAAGTTGGCGACATTCCGCAAAATACGTCGCCAAAATATCGCCAAGCATTATGGACGGAGAAATAAGTTATTCTTATAGCAGGTAAATTACTATTGGCGTTCAAATATAAAAGTATTACTGAAAGTATCTTTTCTCATGAATGGAACGAGCTAGACCCACGAGAATCATGTCACCAAAGTTATTGGAATATATTACACATAAAAAGTGAACATGTTTCTCAACAGTTAATATATATTTTTTTAATTTGGGGGATTTTTTGATAATCTATTTGAAAATATGCACAATATCTCGAGAACGGTTCATGTTACCGTTCTAAAGTTTATGTCAATCGTTTTCTAAGGAAAAATTACGTAAGAAATGTCTGTTTGCATAACATTAATAAAGGTTTTGATTTTTTGATGATTTTTAAAAAATTTCACGCGAAAATTTAGGGGGGGTTCTGAACATTCGATTGCGTTTGAAAACAACAGACTCCCAGTATTCATGGATTGTGATTTTTGTACCAAATTTCATTCGAATCGCTCCATTGGTTCGTGAGATATCGACTCCAAAATCTCACTGACACACACACTACACACACACACCACACACACGCATACAAACATACACACACTCATACACACAGACATCACATCAAAAATATTTGATTCGTGATCAGGGATGCTTGAAACGTGCTTTCCCGTCGGAAACTCGAATTCGAATTTTCGATCCCATCACAATACTTTCTTTATACATGTATATAAGGAAAGTAAAAATATCACTTGAAAAGGACATTACCTTCATTTGAAGGTAACACATTTAATTTGTTTGATCAGATAATTGTATTTAAGAAACTAATCATTGGAATACTTAAAATCTCCACTGAAATGAACTGCTTTAATTGTAACGCGGCAGACGATTGGCGGGTTATACAAAAGCACTTAGTTTACAGTTCCATGGTACATATGTCTGAGTATAGAAATATACTAATTATGACAATGCTATGTATTTTTCAAAATATGGCAGATAGATTTTGGAAATATAATTATGTTAAGGCTATGTATTTTTCAAAATATGGTAGATAGATTTTGCAAATTCTTGGCAATTCTCGAGGTCCTTTATTGGTAGATGAATAATGTTATTTTTAAGTATTTTTGACAACTTTTAAAATAACTGATAATAAATTGTTATTTTCATATATAAACTGAACTTTAAATGCAAAATCCATATGCTTCTCAAGAATGATAAATTGTGTTGATCATTTTTGTTCAGAAAACAATAGTTTCTGACAGTAAAATAATAATAGTTTCTTAACTGTTTTAAGGGACTGTTTGACAAAAAAAATTAAAAGTAGAATTGTATTTTAGTTTCTCTTGTAGAAATTTTGTATTTGTAAAATTGTTTAATGATTTACTTGATTTTTATTTACTCTAGACGTCTGATATGATGAGGATATATAGTGTACTATATCTAATGGAACATAATAATGCTACTCATTTGCAAATGCATAGTGCCATATTTATTTACATGCTCTCCTGTAAACTTTGTCAATGCTAGTTCTTGAGATATGTGATATTTAGTTATATAATTAAGGTGCCAAGTATGTATTGCCTGCGTATGTGTAAGATTAAGAAAAACAATTTAGTGCGAGTAACATTATATTTGAAGCAATAATTAAGCGATTGAGGATGTTTATTCTACACATAAATTTAATTTTAAAAGATGCAACTGGCTATATAACAAAATTGTGCAACTGTTCTAGGCGAAAGACAATATAAGCTAGAGGTATCAAAAATATAACTAATTATAAGAATTGGGAAATATGTCTTGATATGATATGCAAACCCCTGTAGTGCTCTATGAGAATGTCATCAGATAAACATTAAATTGCATTGAAAATATGATACCTTTACTACAAACAAAAAACAATGTTAAAAATAAATATTAGCTAAAAACATAAAACTTTACCGTTTTAAAATAGACAAAAATATTTCCAATATTTTGCGATGAATTCCAGATCATTTACCGTTTTTTTTTTCGGGACAGCTCTTTGTGTGTTTTAAGTGCAAGACATAAAAGCTCGTCAAAGCTTAAGTGCATCACGGCTTGTCGGTTGTCTTCCCCAGATAATAAGATAACGTTTCTTCAAATTATTACTGGCATATCGGAGGGTCATTTACGAATTCAATCATTCTGCTTAAATTTAAAAGAATATTTCTGAATTCTTCTTATTAAAAAATCGTAATATTTAATTTCTCTCCATACGTGAGCATCATGTACATAGGAAAAGTAATGTGCTGGGGTCGAGAATTCGATATTGAGTTTTGATGGAAGAGAACGTCTCAAGTATCCATGAAATCGAATCGAACATTTTGAGGTGATGTCTGTATGCATGTATATGTGTGTATATAATCGGGTATGTACGTGTATCTTGGAACGAATAGAGCTTTTCGAACGCAATTTTGTACGATTATTACAATAAATACTGGAAGCCTACTGCATTTCAACGCGATCGAAAGTTGGGAAGACCTCTCATTTTCGAATGAATTTCTGAAAACCTTAAAAAAGTCATTATCTTTAACACTTAAATAAATATTACTTAAATAAATACTCACACATTATCTTATTTAAGTCAATACTCGTGTAATACGTAATTTTTTATTCTAAAACGAGTGACACAAATTTTAGAATGCTATCTTGAACCGTTCTTGAGATATTGCACGTGTTTCAAATAAATGTTTCTAAAAATATTATATAAAAGTAAACAGTAGTAAGAAACATCAAATATGTGACGCATGAAAACAAATTCGACGGCGAACTTGGAGAAATATCGACAACTGAACAATTTTTCATGTAGTACTAATTTGACGAATTTGGAAAAAATGATGCTAAAATTACGACTAAGAGGCTAAATCGATGAATTAATAATAATTAGAGTACTTATATAATGTAATGGCATATATATCTTGCAGAGTCTACTTCGATAATAAGAGCTTACAATTTCGCTGGCCAGTTAGAAGATCCAGGGTTCGATTCTCTGTTGGGCAGCCAAGGCAAATGCTGTTAGGGTTACTACCCTAACAGCATTTTTTTTCACAGTGACGTAAGATTTACGTCACACTGTGACTTTGGGACGTCACAGGACGTTGCAGTACGTCTCAGCAATGTCATATTGAGGTCACAGCGAAGTCATTTTGGTCATTTTCATGGTCGTTTGTGACGTCACATATTAACTTGTTTGTGACGTCACATTTTAATTGCCATTGGGATGTCGTCACATTGTTACGTGTTAATTAAATTATGGAAACGTCACAGAATATAGTCACAATGAAGTTACAAAGTCACTACTACGTAACGTCGCACAGAAGTCACAAATATGATGTCAAATTGTGACCCAGGTGTCACGTGACTACAACGTCACTGTCACACATGTGACGATCTTTGCTGTGAGGGTATGGAGCCCTTAAAAATCAACCCTGTAGGGTAGCGCAAAGATGTTGGAGGTCTGAAAGTGTCCCTAGTACGATTAGAACGGATTCAGTGGGCTTTGAGCGCCGATTTCAAAGCGAGAATATAATGTTAACTCAGGAAGCGAACTTGGAGGATAAACATAGCATGAGCCTATCCTGAGATAAAAATAGCAGGAGGTGGTCAGTCAGATTGTCAGTTATACGTCAGTATGACATTAAAGAGCGGAGAATGCAGTGTTTACTTCGACAATAAGAGCTTGCAATTCGTTCCAGTAGCTCAAATGTTGAACGTCAGCTGGCCAGTTAGAAGATTCAGAGTTCTATTCCCGATTAGTGCAGCAAGGTTCTTGAAATATTAGCAGATATTAACAATGTTTCCAACTGTCAAGTTATATTAGCGAAAAATATAAGTTAATGTGGTACTTCAAAATATTTTTACATTTCAAGTAACAAATGCCAGTGTATTTTTCAATGTTAAAAACAGTGTGTCTTTCCTTATTTCACATTGAAATAAGAAAAGTGCATTATATAGGGAAAGTATTGTGCTGCCCACATCATATATTTTAAAATATGAAATACAATGCAATTTCTATACAATATTCTTGCCCTTTAAAATACAGTTTTTTATATTCTCTGATTTATTATTTTTTATATTGATTTATATAATACAGCTTTTTTTAATTTACTAATCAGCTCTGCAATATAACTAAGAATCATTGTATAAACTTCAAAGAAACAGCTATAAATATATTTTAAATAATTGTTACTGAACGCGAATGCAATTCAATAATGCAGAAAATATTTCAATCCACTTTAGCTCTTGACTTTGTTTTCTTTCTGATGGATGACAATGACCTACAAACCTTTCCCTAACTTAATTCGACATTTAAACTGGAACGAAGTTGTAATAGAGCAATTTGTTCTGAAACTTTGGCGTTCATTCAAAGAATTCGGCGTTTTGTCAAAGGATTATATGTCCATGTTGTAATTCTAGTAATTTATGATACAATGAAGTTAAAGTTAGATTATTACGGCATTATTGAAGCATCTGTATGAGAAACTCAATAGACATTTCTCATATATGAAGTACATTATTATGCGTTAATATTATAACTTTGTTCCAATTAATTTAGGATACTAAATTTACGAATTTATTTCAGAATTTTCATTTATGCTTATTAAATGTTTAAAAGGTATGGTAATGTAAGTATAATCTTTTCGACAATCTGAAATGATTTTTCAGAGACCACAAAATCTAAATTTAAAGGATGAATTTTCAAATATAGAGTAGTAAACATTATAATCACAGTAGCATCAAATGATACTGATACAGATAATAAATGAAATAGTTACAACAAATCAAATAAAACAGATCAATACATTAACAAGAAAGATCAATCAAGCTTAAAGAATTGGTTATAAAACACTTTCAAATTGAAACACGAATTTATTTAAACATCTCTAAAATGTTATACATTCAGCGCTGATATTTTTAAATTATCACAGTACTTCAGTAATGTGTGATACTTGAAAACTTAAAACTTTATCGAAAAAGAAAGTGATAGTTAAAGAAACTGAATTTCACTCAAATGACGTCATCGAATCGGCTGTTTTTCTATGCAAAATCAATTAATATTTCATTCATATCACTTATATTCTTGACAAAGTAAATAATCTAGCGTGAAAAAGTATTCAACAATTCTGATACAACTCCCCTTACAATCTCTGGATTTGTTTACATTCTGCATATCATATTATAGCATTAAATTTAGGCTTTGTTGTAGAAAAAAGTTTAGTGATCATTCAAAATCAAATATTGTGTTGGCACAAAATTTAGATACATATATAATATGCAAAAATAAAGCGGTTTTATGACGGATGCAACACGAAATATAAATTTAAAAGATCTTCAAAGATCACGATCTGGTTCCTACACAAAGGAGAAAATATGGATGCTCTATTTTTGCAATGAGTCCCTTCATATATCATGGGTGCAATTATTACTTCAATTTTTATTTAAAAGCTATCAAACATATTTTGCTGAAAATTATTTTAACCATTTTATGTGATAATTAAAATAGTTTCTAAAATTTTCAAAGTAATTCGTGAAATTTAACTTCACATAAAAAATGTTTGAAAAATTAAGTCCCATAAGGTTCATTATATTTCATGTTTTCAGCCAGGGCTAAATCCGAAACTAATTGGATGATGATATTAATTTTCATTCTCTTATGTCCAACAGATCGTCTTAAAAATATACTGCAGTTTAATTTTGATAAAGGCATTTTTCCGGAAGTTATCGTGCAAACGGACAGACAAACAGACCTACAGAATGACGAAAGTTTTAAACACAATTCAACTATGTTTGAAAATGTTAACAAAGTCATAAACAATTTTCAACTATGTTGGAAAGTTTTAAAAAGATAAATTCGGTTAATATAACAAACAAGTATAACAATTGGAACAGGTAAATATTTAGCTACTACTATGGGGAAAAACTCATTTTCATCAATGGGGGAAAATGAAGGGTATAGGTGTATTAAAGTTCAATGCAGGAAATTTCAGCATCTAGAACCTAAAAAGGATTAACAGTTCTGAAACCTAGTATGTCTGGTGTAAAGAGGTCTAATAATAACCCTCAGTAGACCGATATTACATTGACTATTTATCACGTTCCCATTTCTAGCATAAACATGAGTTTTAAGCATAAAACAGGATAGCCTAGTAATAAAAGCATGAACCATATCAGTAGTAGAGATACAGTCCAACTGTGTAGTTAAAGGCCTGTAGAAATGAAATGGGGTTTGCACTCGTAGGACCCAAGTTCGTATCCCGAAAGTGGTTAAACTATTTCCCTATCTATAGAGAGCACGAATGTGGTAAATCTGTGGTTCTGAAAGTCCTTCCAAGAGGGTGGTGGTAGGGAAAGAAGGGTATGGCAGCTCATGTGGGTGTCACTTCTAATAGATTCTGGTGTATATTTAGTTGTACATTTCTGGCCATCCAAATAGATATGTAGCGAAAACCTGAAATCACCTACTTGGCAGTACTGGAGTTTGACCCCGGGACCAAAGCGTAGTAGTCAAGTATCATGGCGTTGGAATTAAAACCTTTTTCAGTGAACTCAATTTCTCACTATAAATAATTCATACACTTTCACGTAAGTCGGACAGTTTGCGTTAGTGTTATATAGTAAGTATATTTAGAGAAGTGTTGAAACTGGGATTATACTATGCTACATAACGTTTTAAAAGCTTGTTCTCGAGCACTTCTATAATAAAATGCTCATTTATAAGCCTTTTATAATGAAATGGTTCTTCATAAGTACTCCTATAATTTGATGCTCTTTCATAACAGCTTTTATATAGGAATTCTCGTTTCTGTACATACATAACGACATAGGGTAAGCAAATTGAGGACTATTATTTATTGTACTCAATACAGCATTTATAAAACCCATTTTTGAATGTTAATACTTGACATAATTTATATTATGCAAAAATATATTCTATGCAAAATAAAGCTGAAGGCCTAATAATTATATATATATATATACAGATATGAGACAAAATCTTTATTATTAGGCTGATGGCCTTCCTTTTGCATGAATTGTAGTTTGTATCCGACGTGGGATTGACAAATACAAGTTATGCACAAGAGTCACAGGGATATGTCGCCACTCCTCCTGCAAGAAAGTCGCTAATTCAGAAAATGTACTTGAAGGTGGAAACCGACTGCGCAGCTTGTCCTCCACAAAATAGCCCACAAAGGTTCGATTATATTAAGATCAGGGAATTGAAAAGGTCACGTGAGGTGTTGTACTTCATCATCGTGTTCATTAAACCACTCTAGGGCAATTGCAGCTGTGTCAATGGGAGCATTATCGTCTTGGTACACAGGTCGTTCATCAGAGAACAAAGTTTGCACCATTGGAAGAAGATAATCAGCCAGAATACTGACATAATCTAGTGATGTAACACACCCATGCAGGACAACAACTGAACCGAGTCTACAGAGCGACACCGCGCCCTACAGCATCACTGATCCCCCCTCTATGCTGAACATTAGGAGACCAACATGATAGGCTTCTGCTGGCGTTCTTCAAACGTAAACACGTCCGTTGGTCTGAAATATGGTGAACGACGATCATCTGACCAGATGACATTCTCCCATTATTGTTGTGTCCAATTTTTATACTCGCGACACCATTTTTGTCGTTTCAAGGCATTGAATGGTGTAACTACTGGTTTTGGAATCGCCGGTCTATCGTGAATGTTTGCCGCATGCAGTTCCCGCCGGATAATTTTTGATGATACAGCTTCCTATGCATGTGTGTCCATCTCAGACATTATCTGGGATGCTATTGTCTTGTGCTTTCTGGTCACAATCCGCTTCAAAGCCCTTCTGTCTCTATCAGTCAGTTTAGACCGTCGGCTACTGCTGTGCTTGGTAGTTGATGTATTTCCTTGTTTGATATAGGCTGTCATTACAGTTGGTACGGTACTTCTCCCAACTCCAGCAAGGCTGGCCATTTTCGTTACTGAGGGACCCGGAAAGACAGGTCCCAATAATCATTACTCTTTTGAAATTTGAGAGATCAGCCATTACGGAGTTTTTACGCCGCAATGTACTTTGCTTCCGACCGCTATCACTCCTACACATAGACTGATGTGTGTACATTATCGCCCACTAGATGGCACGCTTCAACACTAGAGGACTAGAGTATACTACAGGTTTCCCTCGAGTATTGTTAATACATAGGTCTTCATATTACTTTGTTCAACCCCTGTCTATATATATATATGTGTGTGTGTGTACATATGTACAACAGGAAACATATCATTGACTTTGACCGAGCCTGGTGATATACTATCTTTAAGTAATAATTGAAACAGCTATCGTCGATGAAATAAATCGTTGGAATAAATCGTCGATGCTTACCCAAATTCTTCTTATGACATTTAATTATTTTCTTGAGCAATTAGTACTACTAGATCCACACAATCATATCTGTAAAAACACTAGCGCCTTTTCCACGGCCGTTCACTTTTCACCTTTCTCACTCATACATTCACTCGACTTCTCGCACTTCCATCTTTCAACAGAACTTTTGCCCAAGTATCAACCAGCTTCTAGCTTGATTTCAACCCGACTTACGCTTTCACGCAGGAGCCAAATATTATCCTGTCGCTGTCGAAAGCCCATCCGTCCGACTCATCCTAAGACATAGAACAACAATTTGGAAGGCAGAGAGTCCTGTCGCTGTGTAGAGCCTGTCGCTGTCGCTGTGTAGAACCGCAGATTGTTACGTGAATCTACATCATAAAACCGATCAGAAGTTGTCAACATGAAGTCCAACGTAAATTATAACGTAAATGAGGAAAATAATAATAAAATCAAGTAGATCTCACAAAATGCATGTTTTTATTCGAATCCCCGTATTTAAAAGTAAATTAAATCTATTTATTTGAAAAAAAACAATTTATTAAAAAAATCACATAAAATTCAAAAAATATATTAACTATTGTGAAGGCTGTTCACTTTTCATATGTAATATTATGTGATAAATTTTTTATCATCATTTTCTTAGATCTAGCTCGTTCCACTTATAAGCAAAGACACTTTGGGTAATAGCTTTGAAATATGACGCCAGTAGTCGTGTATCTAAAATAAGCCTAAACTGTTTCTCCATAAACAATGTTTAAAGAAATTTTGGCGGTGAATTTGGCTTAATATAGCTAATTTGGCTAGTTTTCTAAATGTTGCCAAATTTACGAAAATGTCGTTAAATTGATAAAAATCTCACAAAATTGATAAACATGACGCTAAATCAATGAAAATGAAGACAAAAGAATATCTAATATCTTGGAAGGAGTAAGAATCTACTATAAGAGAAAATACGTCGGACAATAATTTTGACCGAAGTTTTGGCCGCCATTATTCATTTATCTACTATAAAAATAACCTATATCCCCAACCATAATGCTTAAAGAAATTTTAACGCCAGATTTGGCGGCATATTGCCAACTTGGTGACTTTTTAAATGTTGACAAATTGACGAAACTATTACCAAATTGTTAAAAATGATATCAATTTGATAAAAATGTCTCCAAATTGATAAAAATGACTGCAAATAGGATGCAATACTTTGCAAATTTTTAATTCCGTCAATAATAGACATACTATATAAGAAAATTTTCGCTGTTTTAAATTTGTTAATTAATTAATGTTTTAAATTTTCTGCAACATACAGTTGAGCTATCAAATTTCATTCAATACATACCAGAATGGAACGACAGTCATATGTGATATATCCCCAGATGCCGAATTTATTTGGACTATGTCATAGGTACCGCTATTATTTTACTGTGTGCCGTTAGACGCAGTTTAATGGAATGTCCAATTTGCCACATCATCTACGTATTAATTCTAAGCCATTTCCAGAGCTTATTCATAAACAGAAATCATTAAAGAAGAGTACTTTACACCATTTTGCATACAAAGTGGCTAGGGAATGGCAAATATACAACCTCCGTTGACGATGAGTTGAAATCAGTGGTAAACATCTCAATGGACGATGCGCATATAAATCCATTTATCCAAGTCTATTGAAAATCATTCGGTGTGTAATATATTAACTGATGGCACATAGTATTGCTCGTAGGACAGCCAGTGGAATGTACGTATAAGTAGATTGGACGTGTGGACAAATATCTTTACACTAAGTGGTGACTCTAACATCTTCAGTACTTCATTTGCAACTTCACCGTTATAGCTACTTCCTCTCAAACTTTTATGGACACAACCTAGTTCTAACATGGTCTACACATGTTTCTGTATATAAAAAAGACTAAATAGATTCGTTAAAGCCAATTATTCGTCATATCAAATCCATTAGCTGGTAGTATTCACTTCAATCACGGGTTTTAGGCATGCTAAATGACGTAATTGTTCTTCAAGTAAAGTTTTATAAAAAAAGTAATCTTGCTTTACGTTAACTTCTGCTTCTATGCTATAACTACGCAACATAATGCATTTACATAAATCGCCGCGATGTTCTTGTATACTTATTTTCTAACAATTCAAACAAGCGGCTCTATGTGTTATTTATTTCGCTCGGTGTATTTACTATTATCACTAATATCGAGTTTATTCTTCGTGTAACACAGCATGTTTCGTGTAGCATAGCATGTTTCATAGACCCGACAGCCCAGTGGTTAGCGCACGGGAATTGCACTCGGTAGGTCCGGGTTCGATTCCCGCCATTGCCAAAAATGCCGCCGTGTTCACGCGGAGTACGATCACGTTAAACATGCGAGTCCGTAAGTCCTTCCGAGAGGTTGGTGGTAGGGGAAAGAGGGTACGGTCCCTTTGGATGTCTTCCCCCACTCGATTCCGGTCTAAATTGGGTGACACTTCCCGGCCTTCCAAACGAGTACCTTGCACCTTTCTGGTAGGCCGGACGGTCTGGGCCTCGTCAACGGCATGTTTCATGAAACTTTAAAATATATAGGAAGAAATATTGAGATAACTTATGTTAGATGCGTTTTTTACCGTTTTTTAACTAAAATGTAATTTTGAGCATGGATAAATCCTTAACGTATTTATTTTTAAAATAAAATAATAATAGAAAATTAAAATGATAGAAAGATCTTGTAGGCAGAATTTTAATGTTTTGGAAAATATTAGTCGATACCTTAATCATTCAAAGATTCAGCCGAAATTACCAGTCCCTTTACTTGACGCTAAGTAAAGACTTTTTGAACAAATCCCATTATCGCCGCCCTGGGAAGAAACGGATCAAAATTCCAGCTACGTTAGATTCTATCCAATGGTCGACACTATAAGAGTTCAACGATTCGACCTTTCATGTCACCAAGGGACTTCTGGGGGGAGGGGTAAAAGTAAGTTTCGAAACACCCGTTTTCTCCGGCCCAAGGGGGTAAATTGAATATGTGGCTCCATTAGTTTCGGTTCCGTGGCTGATAGAATAAGTATGCAAACATTCAATCTTCCAATTTGCAAGCGGGCTTTTGAAAGGTCTAGAAAAACACAGATAAGTTGGATAATTATTATATAATTGCTTAGTTTGAATCATATTTTTTATAAATTGTAAATGCAACTTATGCTCCAGAACTGCGTTTAATCATGGAATCACTATTTATATCTTTTTTCCCTGATTATGAATATGTTTATTACTTGGCAATGTCTTTACTTTTTCTCAGAGATTCATCTTATTATTGATTTTTCATTAATACTTGGTTTCTTCAGCACGTATTTTTTTAAGGATAATTAATTTAGATGACTCCACATTCTTCAAAAGATAAACATAATTAACTTGCGTAGTAGAAATTAATTCTATGACCAACTGTGGAAGGTTCATTATAGAAATACTGTAATGATATGAAAGAGAGTAACCCATAGGAAAATTTTAATGAATATAAAGAACTTTTTCTTTTGGTACATATTTTGAAATTAAAATCCAATTAGCTTTGATAAGACAAGCATTTAATTTGTCATATTTCATTTATTAATTCTTTTTACCCGGCCATGTTGGTGTTCATCTCTTGAAACGAAACTATCGATATTGAATGAAGCATAAAGACGAAAAATCTGTAATTTTGTAAAACATACATTTGATTTCTAAATTTGAAAATATTTATGTATGAATTTTATTTATTAAATTATTATCAAAATAAGTTTTTATGCTCTTAATCAAACGTCCATTTCAATATTTTTCTTTGTTACCAGTGGTTGAATTAGAGGGAATGCGAGGAAGGCCTCCTCCCTGTTAGAAAACAATTTAAATTCCATTCTGGAGTAATTACATTGCTGAGAAATAAGAATGTTTGCATTACCCTTGTTATTGATAGTATCCGGGTTACTATTGAAGCAACTAGTTAGGACCTAGATAAAAATGTTCAATGCAACCATTGTTTGTTACTTTCTACAATATACAGGGTGTCCACTGCTATCGGTGCCCAATGGTTATTTCCTCAACCGTTAGTCACAGAGATATACTTCGAATTGCAAAAATGTTTTAAATTTTAAAATCTATTTACTTGGAAGCAGTTTAAATCAATAAATATATTTCTGAAAGAAATACGAAATATACATTTTTATACGGTCCCCCGATTCTACCAATTATATTTAGGAGAATCATCCTCATACAATTTCATACAAAATTAAAAAAAATTGTTTTACAACCAAAATTCACCGGGGGCGGTAGCCCATTGGTTAGCGCGCTGGAGTTGCACTCAGTAGGCCCGGGTCCGATTCCAGCCACTGCCAAAACTGCCGCCGTGTTCATGCGGAGTACGATCACGTTAAACATGTGGGTCCGAAAGTCCTTCCGAGAGGTTGGTGGTAGGGGAAGGAGGGTACGGTCCCTGTGGATGCCTCCCCCAATGGGTTCCGGTCTAAATTGAGTGGCACTTCCCGACCGTCCAAACTGTTACCTTACACCTTTCTGGTAGGTCGGACGGTCTGGGTTTCAACAACAACAACAACCAAAATTCACCGAGTTATGAAGCATTGAACTTCATGACTTAAGTCGCTTTTCCACGCGTAAAAATATCCCTTTTCAGGCAACCAACCAATCAGTGATCGTATTGACCATTTCTCCAGGCAACCAACCTATCAGGAACCGTATTGACCACTCCTCAGCACAAAAAGTGCTCCAACTTTAAACAGCTATGATGATTTTTCTATTTCGCATAAAATTGTATGAGGATGATTTTTCTAAATATAATTTGTAGGACCGTGGGACTGTATACAATTTTATATTTCGTATTTCTTTCAGAAATGCATTTATTGATTTAAACTGTTTTTAAGGTAAAAGATTTAAAAATCTAAAACAGTTTTGCAATTGGAAGTGTATCTCTATGACTAATGGTTGAGAAAATAGCCATTGGATACCAATAGCACTGGACACCCTGTATATTAAGAAAAAAAATATGCTTGCATCCCTAGTGATTGCAGTTCCATTGCTATTGAAGCATACATCTAGTTGAAAGTTAACTTATATGATGGTCTTCATCATACTATGTACATAAACAGATTTAACTTGAGCAAACTTTAGAAATAACATTACAAGGAAATGCATCAAATGTTTGCAGATGTTGCATAAAAAATGTTTCAAAGAATTCCACAGCAAATAAAACCAGGAGTATTAAAAAATTAAATTTAAAATAATAAAAAGTTAATTTTGTCTTTTAATTTGCAAATATGAGCATAGTGAATTAGATATAGATATTAGATATTTAGATATTAGAATATATATATTAGATATTAGAATTATATATTTTTACAGTGAATTAGACATGCATAACAGCTTTAAAGTACTAATATATCTTTAATATCAATTTCTGGAAGAAATCATATATAGTAGAACCTATATAATCCGACGTAATTGGGACCGAACCTACATCGATTAATCGAAATTTCCGGATAATAGATAATTTTGCAACAATCGTCTAGTTTAAAATGTAACATCATCATCGAACTGATATTATGGCTATTTAAACTGCTAAATAAATATCTAAATTCAAATTACAGTACAGTATAGTAGTTACTGATCTTTACTTGGGAATCATTCTCGCCTTCATCATCATCTTCTTCTTCGTCTTCTTTTGGAGAATGCCGGGCTTCTGCGATAATTTCCTCATCATTAAGCAACAGGAAGCCAGCATCTTCCATGTCACAAATCAACCAATCTGTGATTTCTTTGATCCCACAGTTTTCAAAACCTGGCATCGTGCTAAAAATGTTTGAAAATTCAGTAACACCATCTTTCGCAAAAACTGTAACATTTTCATCTGCGCCAGTTGAAAAAATCGGCAAAAGTTTTTTTCCAACTTTGTCTTAGTGTCAATTGCGGCATACATTCCCATGCTTCACTGATCATATAAATGCAGTCTTTAATGTTGACAGATTTCCAAAACTCTTGTATTGAAACTGTAGATGCAGATTCTCCTTCAATTTTCTCTTAATTTTCTTCCTAATGTTCTTATAATTTCTTTCGGAAACACCGTTTTAAAGACTCCAAAACGCCCTAGCAGGGAGTGTTTTTGTTTAGAACAAGGAAAAAGGAAGGACAGGGAAAAAAAGTCTGGAAACCAACGTTAGTTAATGGAGCGTTCCGGTTAAACGAGGGTCGGATAATCGAGGTTCTACTGTACGTTGCATTGGGAAACGCCTGTTACCTCTTAGGCTTACCATCTCAAAACGGTTCAATTTGTTTAAATAAACTTCAATTTTTTAAACGTGCTTCTAACGCACCATTTACTACCACTATACAAAAAATATGATGTGGGCAACACATGACTTTCCTTATATAATGAAATGAATTTACTACTTTTACAGTAAAAAATAGGTTTTTCTTATAGTAAATATTTATATTCTTTCCAAGATATTGAATTTCGACGATTAGCCGCCATTTTCATTGATTTAGCGTCATTTTTATCCATTTGGCGAGATTTTCGTTAATTTGGCAACATTTAAAAAAGTCACCAAGTTGGCGACATTCCGCCAAATTCGTCGCCAGAATCTCGCCAAGCGTTATGGATGGAGAAATAAGTTATTCTTATAGCAGATAAATACAAAATTATTACTCAAAATATCTTTTCTCATGAATGGAACGAGCTAGATCTGCGTACATGATGTCATCAAAATTTATTGCATGATATTACATATGAAAAGTGAACATGTTTTTCAAGAGTTAATATATTTTTTTAATTTATGGGATTTTTTGATAAATTTATTTGAAAAATGCGCAATATCTCGAGAACGGATCATGCTGCCGTTCTAAAGTTTATATCAATCGTTTTTTAAGGAAAAATTACATAAGAAAGTCTATTTGCGTAACTTTATTAAAGGTTTTGATTTTTTAATGATTTTTTCAGAATTTCACTCAAAAATGTAGGTGGGTTCTGAACATTCGATTACGGTTAAAAACAATAGGCTTCCAGTATTCATTGATTGTGATTTTTGTACCAAATTTCATTCGAGTCGCTCCATTCGTTCGTGAGTAATCGTCTCCAGAGGCTCACACACACACACACACACAAACACAGACATACTTTCACACACACACATACTTTCACACACACACATACTTTCACACACACACATACTTTCACACACACAGACATCACCTCAAAAATGTTTGAGTTGATCAGGGATGCTTGAAACGTGTTCTTCTGTCGAAAACTCGAATTCGAATTTTCGACCGCGTCACAATACTTTCCTTATACATTATGTATATAAAGAAAGTAAATATTGAAGAGAAAAACAGTCATTAATCGGCTAACTCTAGTCTCAGTCATAAGTGTTTTTAAGTAGTGGGATGGATTTCAATGGCTGGTACCACCAGCTAGCTATTTTGGATTTGAGTGCTTTTGTTCTGCTCGATATTATCTTTGCTTACCAAGTCGTAGTTATTCCATAACAGTTTTTAAGAGAACAGACGCAGTTGAGAAAGAAGGTTCAAAACGCAGTCGAAATAATTGCAATCACCAGATTTCATACGTAATTTTTCTTTAAGGAAATGTTAGAAATTTATTTTCTCAAAATCACAGTCTTATTAAGACTGACAACTAAATTTATCAACCGGTTTTTTAAACAAAATAAAATTATTGTTGTTAGCATAATTGAGAAAGAACAATCAGTATTCAAGAAAAAACTGAAAAATAAATATATATATTACAAAATAGACGTTTTTCTGTCTGTAAAGAAAATGTTTCCTTGTTAGTGTTACTAACAAGAAACTTACTTACAACAAGTTACTAACAACTAACATTTTAGTGGTATTAATAAATCTTTTTAATTTTCATAACGACAAATATTATTTAACTGTATAGAAATAAAATAAATCAATAATCATTATGTTAAAACAAATGTTTCCTGAATATTAAGCAAATTCTCGCAATTAACTCAAAATGTGCTAATGTAATATTTTTCGCCACTTATAAAATGTTTTGTAGAATAAGAATTATGTTCCGATTTCTAACATCCCTAAAAACAAATTTCCTGTTGAATTTGATCTTGTCGTAACAAATCAGATGGGATAATAAAACCGTATTTTTGGTACACTCATTTTGCTCATAATTGCGAATTACGCTAATCTCTCCAAAATTTATATTTATAAACCAATATATAAATAACAAGATCACAACTATAATACAAGGTCTTTATTTCACTTCTTTAAGACGTACAAAACTTTAAAAGGCCAGAGCGCTTTCGAGCGTAAATACGCTCTTCATCAGTGATTACATGGAAATAGGAATAATCGTTCATATATAGACCAGAAAAGGTGACAAATTTGCATAAATATAATTATCAATAAATTTACGTTTATCTAAGGAGAATCCAAAAATACAAAGCATTTTGCACAGATTCAAAAAATCGAGCATAAATCACGAAAAAAACAGTAAAAATTTACAATTTTGTTACAAAAGTTTCAAATTCAAAAAATTTTAAAAAATGGGGGCAATCAGGTCCAATCCCCGAGACGATGACGTCAAAGATAACTATGAAGAGACTTGAATTGCATGGAGTCGAGAATGAGTCGCCAAGCATAACTTAAAATCTGAACGGGGTCAAAATTACAAATCGACTCACGGTAAACATAAATAAAGAGGGACTCAAAAAGGAGAATATTACGAGGGTTATTAAAACGCATGATATCCCTAGTAATATTCTTTATTTATGTTTACTGCGAGTCGATTTGTAATTTTAACCCCGTTCAGATTTTAAGTTATGCTTGGCGACTTATTCTCGACTCCATGCAATTCAAGTCTCTTCATAGTTATCTTTGACGTCATCCTCTCGGGGATTGGACCTGATTGCCCCCATTTTTTAAAAAATTTTTGAATTTGAAAATTCTGCAATAGAATTGTAAATTTTTACTGTTCTTTTCGTGATTTGAGCTCGATTTTTTTAATCTGTGCAAAATGATTTGTATTTTTGGATTCTCCTTAGATAAATGTAAGTTTAGTGATAATTGTATTTCTACAAATTTGTCTCCTTTTCTGGACTATATATGAACGATCTTTCCTATTTTCATGTAGCCACTGATGAAGAGCGTATTTACGCTCGAAAGCGCTTTGGCCTTTTAAAGTTTTGTACGTCTTAAAGAAGTGAAATTAAGACCTTCTATTATAGTTGTGATCTTGTTGTTTCTGCTGGTTGAAATCAGACGTGATGCCAATTTTTTTTATTCAATATATATAAATATTTATTTTTAGTATTTATAAATAAATATTTATATATAAGATAATTCCGAACATAAATATATGTTTCAAAGCCCGAGAGACGCAAAAAATTCACAATTAATGAAATTCCAGAATCATTAACATGCATTTTATATTTTATTTGCGCAGTATTTCACATTGTGATTAATTCATTTATCAATATCCGTGTTGCCATGGATGCTAATTGCAAATCTCTGATTAAAATTGCAAAGAAATTCAAGGCTAAATTTCAAAAACCATAAAACTTTTTAACAGTACTCCCAATTAGAAGAAAGAATGAAACTGGTTCTGCCATAGACCTTCATAAGTAGTTTAACTTGTCTAATACTTCCTTGACGAAAGATGGCATCACGACGACATGGCTTCAGAGACATATTGCATAAGTCTCTTCCCTCTTTACATACCCACTCTCAAAATTCCGAATCTTGTAAATTTTCGATTTTCCGATACATCAATATAAAGATGAAATTACATAAATTACACATATATAAATGCATTAACAAAAAACAAATATGAAGGGTTCTTTTTTACGGATTCGGTTTAAAGCTCGTTGGAACTTCAATATTTCGGATATTGTCAAGATAAAAACTGTGAGATACTATTTTGATCACTAAAGATAGGACTTGCATAAACTTCGCTTAAAGATGTGCAGACACTGAAAACAACTAGTTACTTTCCTTATATACATAATATAATGTATAAGGAAAGTATTGTGACGGGGTCGAAAATTCGAATTCGAGTTTTCGACGGGAGAACACGTTTCAAGCATCCTTAATCACGAATCGAACATTTTTGGGGTGATGTCTGTGTCTCTGTGTGTGTGTGTGTGTGTGTGTGTGTGTGTGTGTGTGTGTGTGTGTGTGTGTGTGTGTGTGTGTGTCAGTGAGCCTGTAGAGACGATATCTCACGGACGAACGGAGCGATTCGAATGCAATTTGATACCAAAATTTCAATCTATGAATACCGGAAGCCTGTTGTTTTTAAGCACAATCGAGTGTTCAGACCTCCACCTAAATTTTCGAGTAAAATTTTGAAAAAATCATCAAAAAATCAAAACCTTTAAAAAAGTTACGCAAATAGACATTTCTTATGTAATTTTTCCTTAGAAAGCGATTGACATAAATTTTAAACGCTAGCATGAACAGTTCTTGAGAAATTGCACATTTTCCTAATAAATTTATCAAAAAATCCCATAAATTAAAAAAAAATTAACTGTTGAGAAACATGTTCACCTTTCGTATGTAATGTCATGCAACAAAATTTGGTGATATCATTCTCGTGGATCTAGCTCGTTCCATTCATGAGAAAATATAATTTGAATAATGCTTTTGTATTTGAACGTCAATAGTCATCTATCTGCTATAAGAATAACTTATTTAACCGCGCTTGGAGAGATTTTGGCAACAAATTTAACGGAATTTCGCCAACTTGGCGACTTTTTCAAATGTTGTCAAATTAACGGAAATCTCGCCAAATGGATAAAAATGACGACTAATCGACGAAAATTCATTGTCTTTTAAAGAGTATAAGTATCTACTACAAGAATAACATATTTATTTTACTGTAAAAGTAGTAAATTCATTGCATTATATAAGTAAAATCATGTGCTGCCCACATCCGATTTTTTTTCTTCGAATTTATAAAAAACATCTTATGGATGCCTCAGTTCCTAAGCTGAAGTGTCATTATACCTTATATCTTTGCTGTGGGTCGCTTATATCTTTGCTGTGGATCGGCTTGGGTCACTTTTTTTAGTTTATTCGATTACTTCTGTAGTACTCTCAAAGTACTGTATTTATTTCAATTATTCATTCAACTAAAACAAAAGTACCTGCAGTGTAGGTATCAAATACAGAACATTTGTTTTTAATGCAAAACTGAACTGTATTGCAATTTTGCACATGTTAATTTGCAAGTAAAAAATCACTCAACCAAACCACATTGATTTTTGCTTCTTCTTCAAAACAAACAATTTACATGTAATTTATTCGCATTGCTAATTACGCTGCAAAGAAAATATTTTAAAAGCTACAATATTCAATTAAATCAGCCAGGAAAAAGAATAAATTTTTAAATCCCACTGGGAATTTTGTTGCGGTATTACTAAGATAAATATCATTATGCTAATTACTAATCGAAATTGAGCACAATTTCTCACTGAATATTCTGAAATATATCTTATATTTTAGATTTAGTGTTTTTAATTTCCAAAATATGATCATTTCTGAGGAACGCTGAATGTTTGGGATTTTCTCAATTTCCAACTGACAAATTTATACATTAGAATTATAATATATTTTAGTGCTTCAAAGAATATAATTAAAAAAATATGATATGGTCAGCACATGACTTCCCCTACATGACACAATGACTTCAGTTATTTCACAACAAACTTATGATGAACAAGATCCATGGCACAATGCTTTTAATGTTGAATAGCTCATTAAAATTTGGTGCTTGTATGGACGGCAAGGTATTAAACTATTCGAAGTACCAAATTAATTTATATTTTGCACAAATCTAACTTGTCAATAAGAAATAGTACTAGGAACTGCTAAGCAATATAGTCTATGTACCTATATTAAACAATTTTATTTTAGAAGATATTAAATTTTCAACAACTTTGGAGTCATTTACAAACACCACTTTCAATCAGGCAATATGCATTGATATATTTTGAATATATTTTTAGCTTGGTAACTAGATATATGTATTTTCTCTTTTCTAGATTAATGGTTCTCTATTTTTAAATCCTTTTTATGTTGTTAGCATTTTTTACTTTAAGATTTAATGAGTTCTAATTCTCTTTTCTATTATTCTTCATATATATATATATATATATATATAATATAAAACTTGAAAAAATGCTACAATTTTGAGTGAATTGATTAAAAAGCTAAAAGCTAAAAAAAATAATTTTTAATACAACTTGTAAAGCACTATGCTGCAATTTTACATGTGTATACCTGTATAAATACCCAAATAGGACAAGTAGCAATGTTCTCGTAAAATTTCTAGATAAGTGACGTAAGTATCGGCCGGGGGGAATTGCGACCCCCAACACTCTGGTTAAAGCTTTTTTCCGCCATGGCAAACGCTCCCGGTAACCGATACTCCCTACACTATTTTCTCCATGACTCTTATAAAACCGTAAAAAATTACATACACTTATATACACTTTCAATAACTTGTATAAATCCAAATGTTTACTATAATACGCTAAAACAATCCAAAAAGGACACACTGTAAAAATATAACAATTAATTTAAAATACTAATGTATGAAATCACTTCACACGTGGTTATTTAATATCCCAATATCAATATATTCAAAAATGAGTGTTTGAAATCCAAGAGAGAGAGGTTATATTTAAAAATTCAGATACAAGACCAATTGGCAACACTATCGCCATATAAATACTATTGTATGAATTTACTTCACTCGTGGTTATTTAATACTTTAAAATCAATATATTCAAGACTAATGAAATCCTAGTCCGAGAGGATATATATATATATATATATATATATATACAGAGAGAGAGAGAGAGAGATAGGTAGATATATATACCTATATGCATTATATATATATATATATATATATATATATAAGTAGAAATAAAACGGTTAATTAAAATGCATTAAAAGGTTAAAAAAATAATTTTAGCTATCACAACAACCATTGTCATACGTGACTAAAAGTAAAATCGTGTAGCGTCCATATAAATATGTATTTTAACATTAACAGAATTTTAAGAAACAATAGAAGTGGTAAGAAAGAAGTAGCATATGTGTGAATAACAGTATTTTGTGGGCTTCCCATGATTTTATGTTTATTTACATATGACCATATGTTGTACTAGCTAAAAATTATTTTTTACTGTTTAGTACATTTTTCTAAAACCATGCAAACAAAAAAGTTTTGTATATTTGTCATTTACAGATATATTGTGCTCTCTGTGAAACGCTAAAATGTAATGTATCTCAAGAATGATTTTTAATGATTCCGAACAAGTGTTCCACAAAATATCTAACTAAAAAATTTTGGAGAAATAATACATTTTATATACTGCTATACAAGAAAGAAAAAAATCTATAGATAAAAATAAATGAAAATGTTATGTGAAATAATTATAAAGTTGTCTGAAAAAATATATATTATAATAACTTTATATTTAAGATGAAATTATTTTCTGTCTTCCTGTCCAAGAAGTATATTCATTTATCATTCAGCAGAAGAATATTATATTCTCAAAATTTTCCTGGTTTCATTAAATTTCTCATGTCATTGGCTGACTGAACTTTTAATGAGGTCGATGTCAATTTCCAACAACGCACATTAATTATAATTACCTCCTGATGAAGGAAAGTAGAGCCAGTAAACTTTCGAGCAAAAAAAAATGGCGTTCAGTAGAATAAAATACATTAATGAGGAATCAATAACAAGATATAACACATGTATTTGCACTGCGACATACACAACATGGCGGCTAATAAACGGAATAAGATAAATGAAATAGCATTAATTAAGTAAGATATGGAAAGCGGGGAAAAAAGAGAAGATGAAAGACATGTGTACTAGAGGAATTCGCATGTGTGTTCGATTTTTTTCAGGAATTGAATGTGGTGAAAAACTGCTTCCATGAAGAAAAACGAAAATATATTATTATATTTAAATGTAAATGCGACAATTACCTTTATTTGAAATAAAAATACTGCGGTACTAACAACATAAAATGTTGCTTAACCTTTTATTTACGGGTGTGGCAGATTTAATCCCAAACTAAGAACCTCTCAAAAAGAAAGGTATTTAACATGCCCTATGCCAAACAGTTCGATCTCCCTTTGCAGACATTAGGACGCCAATGTTTGCAAAGGAAGATCGAATTGTCAAATACCTGTCTTTTTGAATACCTGTCTATATGTCAAATACTTGTTTTTTTTTCAGAGGTTATTTGTTTAGGATTGGCGCTGTTCCACCCGTAAGCAGAAGGTTAAAAGTTTGAACTGGTAGTAGTTATTATAATCATAGTTCGTAGAACCATGAGTGTACACGTTAAATCTATGTATAAAGTTACAACATATCCTCTAACATCGAGGTTGTGTGCTTAGGATACAAGAATGAATTCAAATTTCTGAATAACTAACACATTCACAAATATAGCGTAAAGAGGAACAACATATAGTTGAAAAGCACTTAAATGCAAAACTAATTTCACAAATGAACTGATACTGTGGCGCACTGAAATTATTAATTCATATTAAATTAAATTAAATTAAATTAATTAATTTTGATTTATTGTACTTTTTGAGTAAGTGACCGCTAATCGAAAATTTCTGTGCATTGCCTAAGTGATAACCCACCAGAGTTAAATATTTAGTATGTTGCCCGATGTTTTTCTAAAAAGCAATTTGATTAGTAACATAAAATTAATTCCACTTGTCCTATATACATACATTGAATTACTCAAACAAAACTGTATTAATTATCATTAATTTTATCATTAAATATTATTTATCAAATTTGTTAATTATTAACATAATAGTTACTAGAGCTGTTTTCGTGTTAAAGCAGTATGAATAAATACTGTTAATTTAGTACACTGGCTACCGAGCCTTTAAAACCTTTCCGCAAAAAAATATGTAAATGGTTACCTGATTCATCCTTGATGCCTCTCGTTTGACCTGGCCTCTGTGTTCAGTTCTCAGACGTTCTCACACACATTTTTACAAGGAGTACACATTTTCGATACTGCCCATTCAATTCGTGACATTTATCATCATACTACTGTTTTTATAGTAACAGGAGCACACATCGATTTATTAAAGTCAAGGTAATCGCAATGTTCTTCGTAAGAAAGAATAATGCCAGGTTACTCGTAAGAAAGTCATCTCAAGTTTCTGTTCGTCATTTCATGTCAACAGTAAGTTAGGTATCTATCTCTTTCATAAACTCTAGAATGAGGTACCTTGTGTTTTCCCCATGCTGCTCATTGACTTGGCGATTTGTTCTGCCATTCGTTCTAGTTTTGTGGGTGAAACTTATGTTAAGCTCCATCTGTCACCTTCTTTTGTCTTGAAGCCTTGTTTGCGTCATAAAGCTCAAGTGTTACGAGGTAATAATTTTATATTTTGGACAGTAAATTACTGTTCGCCCCATCATTAAAACTGGCGTCTCGAAACTGGTATTAAAACTAGTGTCTGGGGTTTGATACCAGTCCGTTGCTCTTTGCATCTGTAAACAAAAATATGTTTTCTATTCGTCAAGCCTATATTTTGTAATGGTTATATTAGTACTGCATCACCGAAACTATTTTCAAAACATTGACGAAAACCATTTCACATAACAGCTGCTACTATTCTCAGAACATTGACGAAAGTCAAATTTCAATGGAGATCGTATATCGTCCACTACTCTTTCCGACTGAGTGATGACTTCTTTTTATCAAATCTCTCTGTAGAAACTTCTAGAAATATATCATACTTCGTAGAATCATCGTTATCTCCAGGTGATTCTCGAACAATTGTTACCAAATTGGCGATAAATCGCGAAATTTGGCAACCCTTCTTCGAACTATGGCACGTGGGAACCTTAAACTCACATCATGGGAAAGTATGCTTGTACGGGTGTTTTCTCTGTTTGATTTTCGAAAAAAATTCAAATAAGGAGGAGGAGGGATTCCGAAGCATTTTACAAGTTCGTAACAATAATAAAGGGACGATGCTCATTGCAGCTACCTTAGTGGAGAATTTAAAATGATGGGATAACGAACTCAGTAACAAGGTAAACGAGAGGGGAATACCCTATCACAAAGTTTTGTAGCATTGTCTAATTAATAAGGAGCGACGATAAACCTGGTATAGAAGGCTCTTAATTGCTACAATAGGGTTATTAACAGATTGTTGTCCAATTTAGGAATACAATAATATACACTTATATGAACAGAAACGTAATGTAGATCCTGTTTAGAATGTCACCTGTCATCAACAACGCGCATCTGAATTCGAGAAAGAACAATACTTGGTACTGTGGCAAGGATTGCCACAGGCACACTGTCAGATTTCTAGATAATACAATTTTTTGACATGTATTTATTGCTTTCTATACACAATATTGCCTTCCATTTCATATATTGCTTTCTGCGTTATCTTAATTTTTCAAGTAGCCCACTAGTGGAGCTGCAGTCACTTAAATTTATCCACTTAGGCATTATCCATTTACTATAGATGGAGCTAACGTGCAAACCTAGAGACCTTTCCTTGCAAATCTATTGAGGTGCTTAAATACTCCTTGAACCATGTATTCATTCCATTTTATATGTTAATTATATTATTTTAATATATAGCTAGCAGAACTACTCAATGTTGCCCAGAATAACACGGGGAAAAAATTAACGTGATACTGAGTTTGAAGTATTTAAGTAAAATATTTGCTACATTTTAGCTATAAAAAATCTGATGTGGGCAACACATGACTTTCCTTATATAATGTAATGAATTTACTACTTTTATAGTAAAAAAAATAGGTTTTTCTTGTAGTAGATACTAATTTTCTTTCCAAGATATTGAATTTTCGACAATTGGTCGTTATTTTCATTGATTTAGAGTCATTTTTATCCATTTGGCGAGACATTCGTTAATTTGGCAACATTTCAAAAAGTCGTCAAGTTGGCGACATTCATCGAGTCGCTATCAAGTTGGCCAAATTCATCGCCAAAATCTCGCAAAGCGTTATGGACGAAGGAATAATTCATTCTTACAGCAGATAAATGACTATTGGTGTTCAAATACAAAAGTATTACTCAAAGTATCTCTTTTCATGAATGGAACGAGCTAGATCCGCGAGAATGATGTCATCCAATTTATTGCATGGTATTACATATGAAAATTGAGCATGTTTCTCAATAGGAAATATTTTTTTTTATTTTATATGACTTTTTGATAATTTTTTTTGAAAAAAGTGCAATATCTCGAGAACGGTTCATATTAGCGTTCTAAAATTTATGTCAATCGTTTTCTAATGAAGAATTACATAAGAAATGTCTATCTGCGCAACCTTATTAGTGGTTTTGATTTTTTGACGATTTTTTTAAAATTTCATTCGAAAATTTAGGGGGGTTCTGAACATTCGATTGCATATAAAAACAATAGACTTCCAGTGTTTACTGTTTGGGATTTTTGAACCAAATTTGGTTCGAATCGGTACATTCGTTCGTTAGTTATCGTCTCCACAGGCTCACTGACACACACACAGACAGACATCACTTCAAAAATGTTTGATTCGTGATCAGGGATGCTTGAAACGTGCTCTCTCGTCAAAAACTCGAATTTGAATTTTCGACTCCGTCACAATACTTTCCTTATACATTATGTATATAAGGAAAGTAAAAAGTTAAACATATGTGTAAATCGGAGCCATTTCCGAATTATAAATGACCACTAAAGACTTATAATGCATGTATTTAAATTGACTTTGTTATGTGAGTAGATGTAGAAGGATAAACCATATATTTTATTATTCCAAGGATTCAACCGCATTGCTTTAAAAAGTGTCATTGATGTAATCCACTTCAGAAGATATTAGTCTTGGAAATTTTATTTTTGAATTTTTACTTTCTCATATTATAGGATATAGTATAGAGGAAATATTGTTTCAAGAAAATGTCTGCTTTCGAAATTATGATGCCAATATATGTTTTAGGAACTCTTGAATTCATTTTGACTACTTTTAGAGGTCTGTCTGTCTGTCTGTCGTCTGCCCGTTTTCGATATTTGAGTACGCAATAGCTTCCATAAATATTAGCAGATTTTCATGAAATTTTACGTCCAGTTTTGTTAACGAAAAATTTAGACCTAGATAGGATTTTTTTTTTAAATTCGAGCGATAATTTCAAAATTTATTATGAATTTTATATCTCCTTAGCTTGACATTATACGACAGAATTTGAATCAATTAAGTATGAAATAAGTTATTTATGGCTAAATGATTACGAAACTTAACAGTTTCATTCATTGTAGTGAAGAACAGTCGCAATACATTTTTTTTTGTGTGTGACGTACGTAATTTACCTCCTCGGAAGGGGAAGCTATACACCTCGATAGGATACATTGTCAAACTTGGTATCAATCAGAAGATTATGCTGTAAAATGATGGTTAACAGGCTATAATTATGACCATTTGGACTAACGATACAGATTTTTCTTAACTTTCGTTGCAAAATATGCAATAATAATAATAACCAAGAAAGATCAATCATGCTTAAAGCATTGATTATGAAACAATTTCCAACTTCAATGCAATTTTATTTAAACATGTCTAAAATGCAATACATTCCTTGGTAATATTTTAAAACATATCACAATACTACATTGATTTATTATATTTGACACCTTAAACCTTCATCGAAAAAAATTAACTTCATTCAAATGACGGCATCAAAGTATAAATTGCCTGGTTTAAACATCTCTAAAATGTGATACATTCCTCGGTAATAATTTTAGAATTATCATAGTACTACGATAATTTATTATATTTGAAAACATCATTGAAAACAACTGAAATTCATTCAAATGACGTCATAAAAAAATAACACGCCTGGCTCTCTCTATAAAAGCAACATTTCATTCATAAATAATTCCCTCATTCATGTCATTCATCACAATACTATAATAATTTATTTTATTTAAAAATTAAGACCATTGAGTTACAAGTAAGTAAACTCAATGCGTAAAACTTCATCGAAAAATATCGTCCTTCTCTTTCTAAAATCAATGAATATTTCATTCATATCAGCTAAGCAGACTCCATGGACTAAATGATTTTGTGTTAAAGAATTACAGCGATTCTAATACAACTCATTCTACATATTTTGCTGTTTAAATTTTACATAGGTGAAAAATAGGCTTAATAGTAGAAATAATGAAATTTGGAAGAGCATTTAAACTGAAATATATTGTCATTGCGTTGTTTCAGTATGTAGATGCACAGAATTTAGGCAAAAATAAAGTAGTTTTAGGACGGATACAACACTCAATATGAATTAAAAAGAATTTTAAAAATCACGATTTTGACACAAGATGGATGCCATATATCATTTTGAAGTGGGTCATGTGATCGTTTCATATCATGGACACGTGATCGCTTCATATAAGAGGTGTTATTATTATTTTAATTTTTATTTAAAAAACAACTGAATATATTTCGCTGATTTTTTTTTATATATTTTATGGAAGAATTTGAATATTGTCTAAAATTTTCGAAGTAATTTGTGAATTTTAAATCCGCTTAAAAAATGCTTGAAAAATTGGGTCCCATAGGGCTCAATGTATTTCATTTTTTCAACCCGGGTTCAATCCAAAACTAATTGGGTGATATTATTCATTTATATTCCCATAGGTCCTATAGACCGTCTGAACAACATACTAAAATTTCCTTTTGATTAAGTCATTTTACGGCAGTTATCGTGCTAACGGACAGACAGACAGACAGACAGACAGACAGACAGAATGAACAAAGTCATAAACACTTTTCAACTTTGTTGTAAAGTGTTAAAAAATACTAGCTATTTAAAAATGAATTCTGAGAAAAATTTCTTAAAAATGAATGACAAAGTTGAGTTGATCCACATTCCAGGTAATCATTTTTAACACTTTACAACAAAGTTTAAAAGTGTTTATGACTTTGTTCATTCTGTCTGTCTGTCTGCCCGTTAGCACGATAACTGCCGTAAAAATGACCTAATCAAAATGAAATTTTAGTATGTTGTTCAGACGGTCTGTAGGACCTATGGGAATATAAATGAATAATATTACCCAAATAGTTTTGGGATTGAACCCGGGTTGAAAAAATGAAATACACTGAGCCCTATGGGACCTAATTTTTCAAACATTTTTTAAGCGGATTTAAAATTCAAAAATTGCTTCGAAAATTTTAGGTAATATTCAAATTGTTCCATAAAATATATAAAAAAAAATTTAGCGAAATATATTCAGTAGTTTTTTAAATAAAAATTAAAATAATGATAACACCTTTTATATGAAGCGATCACGTGATCATGATATGAAACGATCACGTGACCCATTTCAAAATGATATATGGCATCCATCTTGTCTCAAAATGTGATTTTTAAACTTCTTTTTAATTCATATTGAGTGCTGTATCCGTCCTAAAAGTACTTTATTTTTGTTTAAATTCTGTGCATCTACATACTGAAACAACTTAATTACAATATACTTGAGTTTAAATTCTCATCCAAATTTGATTATCTCTACAACGAAGCCTATTTCTCACCTATGCGAAATGCAAACAGCAAAATATGCAGAATGAGTTGTATTAGAATTTCTGTATTTCTTTAACACAAAATCATGTAGTTCATGGAGTCAACATTCATAGCTGATATGAATGTTAATAATAAATATATGGCAAAATCCAGTAGAAAGATGGAAAGCTGGAGCCAGTATAAACACCCGGGGCTCCAGTTTTCCAAAATCCGGTCTGGATTTATGAAGAGCAATTGTTATATACACGCAGTTTTTTTCCTGTCAGGGTACCCGGAATTATTATTTTCCTATGCCCGAGCGCCCGCTATCGGCGGCCCTGAGTGTATGAGGATAACAAGACTGTTTATTAAACGAACATTTTGACTATACATACCATATATTTATTAGTTATTTATGCGGTTGATCATGATTTTGATTTGTAGATTGTTAGGTTGAAATTTCATGTCTGTGACTTAAATATTATTCATACAGTATTTGTGATAACGCAGTTAAAAGATATGTCAATAGAATGCATATATTGAGAATCAAAGAATAGACCCCATCTCGAGTCTGAGTCTCCATCTGAGATTCTGTATGCACTTTCACACAATCGATACATATTTGCCTCTTCATTATGAAAATTAAATTATTTGAAAATATTACGTTATAGACCTCTTATATGAAGCGATCACGTGACCATGATATGAAAAGATGACATGACCCACTTCAAAATGATATATGGCATTCATCTTGTCACAAAATCGTGATTTTTTTAAGTCCTTTTTAATTCATATTGCGTGTTGTATCCGTCCTAAAACCGCTTTATTTTTGTTTAAATTATGTGCATCTACATACTGAAACAGCGCAATTACAATATATTTGGATTTAAATGATCATCAAATTTGATTATTTCTACCACGAATCCTATTTTTCACTTATGTAAAATGTAAACAGCAAAATATGTAGAATGAGTTTTATTAGAATTGCTGTATTTCTTTGACACAAAATCATTTAGCACATGGAGTCTGCATAGCTGATATGAATGAAATATTCATTGATTTTACAAAGGACGATTTTTTTCGATGAAGTTTTAAGCATAGAGTTTAATTACTTGTAGCTCAATGGTCTTAATTTTTAAATAAAATAAATTATTATAGTATTGTGATGATTGAATTCAATGAGAAAATGTTATAAATTAAATGCTGTTTTCATAGAGAGATCCAGGCGTGTTATTTTTTCTTTGACGTCATTTGAATGGATTTCTGCTGTTTTCGATGAAGTTTTCAAATATAATAAATTATCGTAGTATTATGATAATTTTAAAAGTATTACCGAGGAATGTATCGCATTTTAGAGATGTTTAAACCAGGCAATTTATATTCCAATGCCGTCATTTGAATGAAGTTCATGTTTTTCAATGAAGATTTAAGTTTTCAAATATCATAAATTAATGTAGTATTGTGATAAGTTTTAAAATATTACCGAGACATGTATTGCATTTTAGACTTGTTTAAATAAAATTGCATTGAAGTTGGAAAGTGTTTCATAATCAATGTTTTAAGCATGATTGATCTTTCTTGTTTTATTTCTTCAGTGTTTAAGTTTTTCATTGTAGACCCAACCACCACCCCATGTAAACAATACATCGCCACAATTCAATCCAGCATAATGAGCCAAAAACCCTACGAAAAGCAAACACTTATTCGGTTTTTAATTGCCGAGAAATTGAAATTCGGAAATTCTTAAAATCGGGATCCTGCAGCTACTTTTTCATATTTCTTGACCAGATTGGGCTTGTAAGAATGTCTGATGTCTGAGCTTTCCAATAGTGTAAATTATTAGTAAAAATTGTGGTACTTTTTCCGATGCGAGGATTTAAAAACGGAAGTTCGTTTTTTGAGCCGAAGGTGACTTGTGTTTTAAAATCTTTAAAACATATTATAATTTGTCCCTGAGATTTAAAATTGAAATATTTTTACTCGCAATTGTCTGCTCTTTCCGGTCGTGTGATTTGTTTTTATCTACGACGTCTGGATGGTGGAGGAAAAAGGGGAAACACGGTAGAAATAGCATGAAAAAATTAAATAACAAAAAAAAATAATTCAAATTTTAAAAATCGATTTTCACGTGTCACCTTTCCACCCCCCTGGATCACAAATTTGCCAAATTTCGTAGCTCTACGATTCGCGGTTGCTGAGCCTATGGTGTATAAGACAGACACACACACAGGCACACACACATACAGACATTGTCATTTATTATATATATAGTATAAAATATTAACTTAACAAATTACTTCAATACTATTCACCCAATATTTGTGATAACTCAGTCATAAGATATAGTTACAGAATGTAGTAGATTGGGGTCGGAAGAAAAGAATCCATCTTGAGTCCTGTTGGTATACACTTGATCCTATACATACTATAATACAATAGATAAACATTTACGTTTTCGTTAAAAAAATTATGTTATTTAGAACAATTACATTATAGAATTCGCAGCAAATAAAAATATAAGTGCTAAATATTTTAAAATAGTATAATAGCTTAAATTAACCAATTATTTCAATATTTTTTACCCAATATTTTTAATACTCAGTCATAAGATATAGCTATGGAATGTAGTATCAGAGCAAGATATGGGGTTCTTATGTTGTTGCTGTTGAGACCCAGACCGTTCGACCTACCAAAAAGGTGCAAGGTAACCGTTTGGACGGTCGGGAATTTGGGACTCTTATGTTGTTGTTGAAACCCTGACCGTCCGACCTACCAGAAAGGTGCAAGGTAACTGTTTGGACAGTCGGGAAGTGCCACCCAATTTAGACCAGAACCCAGTGGGGGAGGCATCCACAGGGACCGTACCCTCCTCCCCCTACCACCAACCTCTCGGAAGGACTTACGGACCCACATGTTTAACGTGATCCTACTCCGCGTGAACACGGCGGCAGTTTTGGCAGTGGCTGGAATCGAACCCGGGCCTACCGAGTGCAACTCTAGCTCGCTAACCACAGGGCTACCGCGCCCTCTGGGGCTCTTATGTTGTTGTTGAAACCCAGACCGTCCGACCTACCAGAAAGGTGTAAGGTAACAGTTTGGACGGTCGGGAAGTGCCACCCAATTTAGACGGCGCGGTAACCCATTTAGGGGGGCGCGGTAGCCCATTGGTTAGCGCACTCGGTAGGCCCGGGTTCGATTACAGCCACTGCCAAAACTGCCGCCGTGTTCATGCGGAGTACGATCACGTTAAACATGTGGGTCCGAAAGTCCTTCCGAGAGGTTGGTGGTAGGGGAAGGAGGGTACGGTCCCTGTGGATGCCTCCCCCACTGGGTTCCGGTCTGGGGCCCTTATGTAGAAAACTCTTATGTGTCGTTTTACCTTATTTTTCGTCTTATTGTATCTCATTAATCTACTTATGACTCGACTAGTATTCCCTGAATATTGCTGTATGTGTTTTGGCTCATGCCAAACTTGCGTTGCTGTTGTTGTTGAGACCCAGAACGTCCGATTTACCAGAAAGGTGTAAGGTATCTGTGCCGATCTTGTGTGTTACTTCTTGTTTCGGACTGTTCTCCATGCTGCTTTCTGGTTGGATTTCCACTAATTGAGGTCTTGGGTATATTACCCCCCTCTGTTTCTTATTTTTGCTCCCATTTCTCTTTTTAACTTCGGTCTTGTTGGTTTTCATGCACTGACGAATGGGATCCAGCGTAACTTCAAAACAACTGTATGCTGCATTATTGTGTTATTTGTGCTTTTATACATTGTTTAAGTTTTTTTTATCCTTGCACAAAACGTGTTTTATTTATTCATCTTTAGTCCTGATAGGTTACATCTGGTCCTATTCGTACTCTAATACAATAGATAAATATTTCTGTTTTCATTATAAATTTATATTATTTATAAACATTACATTATAAAAGGGTTGCATATAATAAATATTAGTAATACTTATTCTAAAATAGTATAAAAATTAATTTAACCCATGACTTCAATATTATTCACACACTGTTTGTGATAACTCAGATATAGTTTTGGAATGTAATAGATAGGGAAGCGCCTGCTACACGGATTTGATAAACAGGCGCACCAAAATTTGGAACAAGTGGTGGAACTCCAGCGGGCGTATTATATCTCTGTAGATAGTGGGTAAAATGTCCTCGCAAAGCTACTTCTGACTGTAAGTGAGCGTCAGCGAACACAGGACGAAGACCTTATTGAGTTTTGATTAATGCAAGTTAAATAACGTTTATCAGATAATTAGAAAGTATACGTATTTAAACAGTGACATTTTTCAAACTCTATATCATATTTTAATTTATTGTTGATTAAAATTTATCTGTTTTAATTATACAACTGTTTGTTTATGTTTTGAGAATTCAGTAAATAATTGCAGACATTGCAAAAAATATTATTCATTTTCGAATGCGACAAATGACGTATATAAAACTTTGAAACGAATTATTTATATTCAATATATATTTGACTAGTTAGTGTTCGTTAGTTATGCAAAAAATATTCGCATTTGCATGAAAGGCGATGATGCTGTTTGTTTTAAGATGTCGCGTAGGTATAAAAAACAAGAAATTAAATGTTCTTTTCAGAAGTCTACTGACATTAACAGGAATTGTATGTAATTAATTCAATTCATACATTTTGATAAGTTTATATAAATCTCATTCCATTATATCCGTATTTTATTTTTTTTCAAGTAATTCATTAATAATCATAACATACTTGAAATTCTACCGTGAAAAAAATCAATTAGATAAATGAATTTATTTTCTTTCAACAAAATATTTTTAATTTTATTCAATGCAAGGTTAAAATTCTATTGAAATGCTTTTGTGAATACTATTAATATAGTATTCATAAAAGAACATTAATGTTTTATCAAAAATCGGTAAATGGAATTTTAAAATTTAAATAGGTCGTTTTAAGGAAAAAACACATAGGTTCGTAAAACAAATAGAAACACCATTCATAAATTAAAGTAGAAAAAAATAGTTTAAGATATTAAAGTGTAAAAGCTATAATTAAAATTATTTTTATTGTTATTTATGTGACATACACATAATTAAAAATCTGATGTGGGCAGTACATGACATTCCTTATATAATGCAGTGAATTTATTAAATTTACAATAAAAAATAGGTTATTCTTATAGTAGATACTTATATTCTTTCCAAGCTATTGAATTTTCGTTAATTGGTCGTCATTTTCATTGATTTAGAGTTGAGTTTATCCATTTGGCGAAATTTTCATTAATTTTTCAACATTTAAAAAGTCGCCAAGTTGGTGAAATTCCCCCAAATTTGTCGCCAAAATCTCGCCAAGCGTTGTGGACGAAGAAATAAGCTATTCTTACAGCGGATAAATGACTATTGGCGTTAAAATACAGATGTATTACTTAAAGTATCTTTTCTCGTGAATGGAACGAGCTAAATTCACGAGAATTATGCCACCAAATTTATCGCATGATATTACATATGAAAGGTGAGCATGTTTCTCAACAGCTAATTTTTTTTTATAATTTATGGGATCCTTTTACAAATTTATTTGAAAAATGTGCAATATCTCGAGAACGGTTCATACTGGCGTTCTAAAGTTTATGTCAATCGTTTAAGAAAAAATTACATAAAAAAAGTCTATATGCGTAACTTTATTTAAGGTTTTGATTTTTTGATAATTTTTTCAATATTTCACTCGAAAATTTAGGGGGGGGGGCTGAACATTCGATTGTGTTAAAAAACAATAGGCTTCCGGTATTCACGGATTGTAAATTTTGTACAAATTTTATTCAAATCGCTCCATTCGTTCTTGAGATATAGGCTCCACAGCCTCACTGAAACACACACACACGCACACACACACATACACACGCACACACACACATACACACACACACGCACACACATCACCTCAAAAATGTTCGATTCGTGATCAGGGATGCTTGAAATGTGCTTTCCCGTCGAAAACTTGAATTCGAATTTTCGACTCCGTCACAATACTTTCCTTATACATAAAACTATATATAAGGGAAGTAAAAATTTAATAGCTTTGAAAACGTTATAATTTTTAATAATTACATCTAAATGTCAAACATGTGCAACACATACCTATCCCTATATTCTAATGAATTTGATTTCGTGAGCAAACGAAAATTTAATTTTGGATTTTACTATTACTACTTATCTCAAAAAATCAATACGCTCGTTTTTGTTATTAATTAAAATCGGCATAACAGTTTTAATTACCTATTCGTCGGCATTCTTCTCATCTGAGCTTTTGCCCTTCGTTCTTCCTGCTACTTCCTTTCATTCACTTTCCTCTCGTTTTTATCTTCCTTTGTCCCTTCTCACGACCAGGAGGTTAAAGCACAAATTTATTTGTGTCAGGTACTCCTTTGCCCTTGTAACACTTGGAACTTGGACATAGCAGATTTGAAAGAACCTGTTTAATATTTAGAGACATCATGCTTCTTCTATGGTAGTTTTTCCAAACTTTTGTAAGCATATCACTGAGGGTACATAAGGCAGTTCAAGTGGGTACGCGGTTGAATTTTTCAACTTTTATTTGCAGGCCCTAAACGGTTATCTAAAATTAGAATAAATTATAAATGAAAAAGGCAATTTGTTAACGGATACCACATTTACGGTAACTAAATTTTTAATATGTTTGCTGATGCCTGAGAAGTAGTACGAAATTCGATTTCGAATGTTCAACCCCATCACAATACTTTAATTATACATTAAGTATATAAGGAAAGTAAAAATCTGATGTGGGCAACATATGACTTTCCTTATATAATGCAATGAATTTATTACTTTTACAGTAAAACAAATAGGTTTTTCTTATAGTAGATACTTATATTTTTTCCAAAATATTGAATTTTCGACAATTAGTCGTCATTTCATTGATTCAGCGTCATTTTTATCCATTTGGAGAGATTTTCTTTAATTTGGCAACATTTCAAAAAGTCGTCAAGTTGGCGACATTCCACTAAATTTGTCGCCAAAATCTCGCCAAGCGTTATGGACGGAGAAATAAGTTATTCTTATAGCAGATAAATGACTATTGGCGTTCAAATACAAATGTATTACTCAAAGTATCTTTTCTAATTAATGGAACGAGCTAGATCCACGAGAATGATGTCACCAAATTTATCGCATAATATTACATATGGAAAGTGAACATGTCTCTCAACAGTTAATATTTTTTAATTTATGGGATTTTTTGATAAATTTATTTGAAAAATGTACAATATCTCGAGAACGGTTCATGATAGCGGTCATGATTGATAATCATGAACGCTATCATATAGCGTTCAGGATTATCAATCTGACGCTATCAATCATGAACGCTATATGATAGCGTTGAACGCTATCAATCATGAACGCTATATGATAGCGATCAACGCTATCATATAGCGTTCATGATTGATAGCGTTCATGATTGATAAAGTTCATGTCAGTCGTTTTCTAAGGAAAAATTACATAAGAAATGCCTATTGGCGTAACTTTATTAAAGGTTTTGCTTTTGTGATGAATTTTTCAAAATTACACTTGAAAACTCATGGGGGTTCTGCAACTTTGATTACGTTTAAAAACAAACAATTAGCTTACAGTATTCATAGATTGTGATTTTTGTACCAAATATCATTCGAATCGCTCTATTCGTACGTGAGATATCGTCTCCACAGGCTCACTGACACACACACACACACATACACACATACACACATACACTTTCACACACACACAGACATATATATATTCCCACACACGCACACACACACACACACACACCGACATCACCTCAAAAATATTTAATTCGTGATCTGGGATGTTTGAAATGTGCTCTCCCGTCAAAAACTCGAATTCGAATTTTCGACCCCGGCACAATACTTTCCTTACACATTAAATATATAAGGAAAGTAAAAATCATACGTCCCCATGAAATTACAAGTGTCATTACTTATTTTATAATTTGCAATGCATGATCACTGACTCAACAAGACAGCGCATGATGGCGGTGCGCAAAAATTTCTAAATGTTTGCTCTAAAATTGATATATATGGGTATAAAATGATTCAACAACTTTGAAAAAGTAATGTTAGAGTAAATTTATTCTTGAAATAACACATGAAGATATGATGAAGAGTCCACGTATTTGTATCCTTCTTATGAATTATTTAATTAGGAGGAAAATATTACTATGATTATTAATTTTGCCAAATTTGAAGTGCCAACTGTCCCTTATTTAGTGTCGTCACATAATTAATCAGTTAAGAGATCTTTATAAATTTGTTGACAACTTATGTAAACAATTTCTTGAAGAATAATTCAGTAAATTGATTTTAATAAGATAAAGTTGCGATCAATGCCAATAATAAAGTTTTTCTAAATAAAAATAGGGTAAATCCGGGATAGATTTCGCACCTTTATTTAAATCAATATTCAGAGACCCATGGTGCACAATCAAGAAACTTGAGGAGTCATAATAATGTATTTACATTTAGAAAACACATGTACTCGGATCAAATAAAATATAAAATACTCAATAAGCGATTACAATAATATTTTTGCAAACCCCTTCATTGCGGTATCTCTTCCAGATGAGTCGGGTGTTACACCGCACCAGTGGCGTAGAGTCCATTGAGGCTAAAAAGCTCAGCCTCCCCAGCTTAAAATCTAATTTAAAGAATTATTTAAATATACTTTTGTTTATTGTAATTTTTTAAATAATTTTGCTTAGATACATGTATCATTTAGAAAATTGTTACATTTTACTTGCGTAAAGTGACACAATTCAAAATATTTTTCCCATTAAAAAGCATATTTTATAATTTAGAAGCTAAAATCGCCCAGCCTTCGTCTTCTATGGTATTAAAGCCACCTAATTGTTAAACTGCTCCCTAGCTGATTAACTAACATGGGAAGCCAGCGTACAGATAGGCGTAGCTATTGCTTCCTCATTTTTAACCTTTTATAAACAATCAATGATTGGGTGTGGGACGTGACGTTGTTTTTTCAATGATGGGTATGTGGGGGTGGGTAGTGCCTAATGGGTCCTCCATTTTGGGTCAAACATCATCATATTAATTTCTATTTGTAGAAAATCATCATTATTTGTAATACTGAAGGATTTTAATCATTTTTCACGAATAACCTAGGATTTACCTAATTTTAAACAATCCCAAGACGATGAAATATACTAATAATGACTACCATTAAACTTAAGTAGTTTGCAAAGTAGACTTAGCTCTTTGTATAGGCATCAATATGGCGAAGCATCGGTTTGCGTATTTGGAAATTTTAGAAAGAATAAATTTCATTTCCCTTTAAAGATCCGTTAGACGAGAATCTCAGTTAAATAAAAGTGGTTAATATTTTTCAGCGGATTCTGAGCACCTTGCAATTATAAGATATTTTTAAGTTTTCATAGTACAGTATTTGTAAATAATCAATAAGCAATATTGTGTAGGGATATTATTGACTACAGAGATTTTCAACAAAGCTTATGTTCCAGATTTCTCACAAATGTTCAGTGCACTTTTTCATACATGAGCGCATGTAGAACATTTTTCGGATAAAAGGAAGGGGGTGTAAACTCAAGAATAAAATGTATAACATCGTCTAGATTGATGCTCGTCTTCGTTATCTTGAATATCTAAGGGGGAGAGTGCCCTCCTCTATGAGCGATTATGACTTCATATTTAATAAAATGGTTATAAGAGTTTAACTAATTTAGAAATAAACAAATATTTAAAATACTATACTGTGTATGTATCTATCGTACATAGATAATATATTTTTAAATATTCTGCATTTCATTCACTTTTAGCATCCTTATGTTAAATTGTTTTATTTTACTCACAAAGGAAATAAAACTTATTGAAAGTGCAAATTCCAATGTAAATTCACTTATCATACAGAAATGTTTTCCAAGTAAAAAATGATATTCACTTAGCCTCCCCAGCCAAGAATATCATGCTACGCTACTGCACCGCCCCATAAGGAAGACTCTCCACATTTTACATAATTGAATTTTAATGGACGTACTAAATACGTTTCTCTTCAAAATTATGTATATATAAATGTAAAAAAGATAGAAACAGTGAAATTGCAATTTTGTAAAATATAAAAAATTGACTAAATTTGAAAAATGTTTGCTTTTTTTCTTTTAAACTCAGTTTAAGAATACAACAAACACAGACAAAATAATGACATTAATGAACAACGGAGTAGGATAAAAATCTACTTACTAACACTATTTTGACAATTTTACTTATTTTTCAAATAACTCTTGAGTGAACCCATTTCTAGGGGAGAGATGCAACATCTCACAACTTTCTGACCTTGGATTCAAATATGCTGAAATCCAAATAAAAACACTCTAGACGGAGACTATGCTTTGCTCAAACAAGGAATCCACTGATATTTCTAAAGTTTTAGTTATAACCCTTTCCGGGCGTCGACATTCGGGAAATACCGTGGCTCAAAGAACGGAGCTCTTCGCTTCCGAATTGTTCCTTCCCAAAGGAAGGCTAATTTTTTACGCTAAGCCTAACTCTCGAAATAAATTCACTAAAAATCACCTATTCAACAAATAAATCTAATTTTTTCAGGAATAAAAGAAATACTTATTTTCTATTTGATGTACATTTTTCATTCGAATTTGAATGCAAAATACACGCCAGTTGTTTTACTATGAATTCTACTATTCACCATCGAAAAATATGCTAAAAAAATTGATTTCCTTATCTATCTAAATTAGGCGGCATAATATTGTGATCTATTCCATGTATGCTCAAAAACTCAAAAGAAATCATATCTTTCAAATCTCCCATCCACACATCATTCGCAGAAGCAGCTACTGAAGCTGGCGGCTTTGCAATAATAGTACACTCAAAATCTGAAGAATCATTTGTATTTTCATATTCATCATCAGAATTACCACAATTTCACGAATTTTTACTATCTGTATCACTTTCATGACTGCATGGTTCGTTTATCATACGAGTATATTCTCCCACAGAAAGAAAACGTCTTGGCCCAGCTATTCTTTTATCCGAAATAACCTAATAATTTCACTGTCGCGCATTCCTCTAAATCCCAAGCTTAAAAAAAATACTCTCTTATATTCATATGACTCACCAACGAAATCATAAAGGGAAAAACAAAACAAGAACCGAAACTAAATTATAAAACAGTAGATGCTGCGAGAAGTGCTCCGTTTGTTTAGATTACAAAACTATGTTTCACCGCTCCAGATGGATAATTAATTCATTGGATCCCCCTATGCCAAAGTCAAGTATCTGAAAAATATATTGGAGTTGTTCGCATGGACATTTACGCCATCTAGTAGACAAATAAATTCAAGTAAGAACGTTTCATATGAAAACTCGCATCCCTCACCGTTGTCTTTTAGAGTAAATTTTTCCTCAAGCGGAATTTTTCCTCAAGACGGTCGTCCTTGAATTCAAGTTCGTAGCCGACGCACGGTCCGGAAAGGGATAGTGTACAATTTGTGGTAGCATAATAAAATATTTCATGATAAATTCTACAACTCATTTTAGATAATTGTCAATTCCAGGTGAAAAAAAGCACAGGGACACAATAATGTTATCAAACACATTTGAAACACTAAATGGCACACAGTTTTTACTGCATTGTCATCTTACGGTATGTTTCAGAACTAGGGGGGGGGGCGCAATCGATATCGGATGTGGCAACTATCCGGGAATTAACCTACTTTATATATAAACATTAATTCTCTCTTTTTATTCTTTTTTTTTTTCAAACAAAATTTTAGAAAGCTACAGGCACTTTTGTGGATCATCAAACACAGCGATTTATAAATTTTCAGTGTGAACTATTTATGTAATTTGTACTATACATTTTATTACAAGTTATATTTAGTATTCATTATTACAAATTTCAAGACATAAAATTTAAAATAGATTTGAGATATTTTATTGGGTTAGTTCTATTCTTAACATACTATAACATTTCTTCATTTGACGGATTTGGTTTTATAAGTATTGGCTAGCAGAAGGAAGACGAGATGGAGATCAAACAAAAGGACCTGTCCAAATTAATGGGCTTATGTCGTGATCTTTGTTTAGTTAGAAAAGACAAACAGTCATTGCTTTTACTGCTATTGTATGCCAAGTTCTTAAATAACCAAATGATATAAGGCTAAATTTCAGTTGGTATTATATGAAAATTAATATATATTTTCTATATATTGAGATATATGTAACTAGTATGTAAAGAGAGAGATTTTTTTTATATTTTCCTTTTAAAGATTTCCTTTTTTCCTCTAATTTCCTTTAATACCTCTTAAAGAAATATAAATGACTCTTTAACTTCCCATGTATGCAATAGTGTGATGTCTAAAAAATATTGTGAAGAATGAAATTGTTGAAAATCTAATTCAGTTTTTTTACTAATTTACATTCTGTGAACACTATTGAATGTGATTATAATACCCTCTTACATGTTATAATATATATCCTTTTCCTTTCTGTGTGTGTAAAGTAGTGTATAATTTTGTCCGCTATTTTACCTTTTTAAACAGGAAAAAATGACTTTTGTGTTGCATGAATATTAATGACGATTGCAAGAAAATAATAAAAGTAATTGTATATCTAGTTACAACCCAAAATATGTGGAATAATTTTGCTGACAGAAAACATATTGCAAAATTATTGTCCATACGCTTTATCGTTTTAAAAACCTTGGTTTTCGATATATATTGATTATTAAATATGCTATACAGTTCTAGATATCTAGACTTATAGCGTGGTGATAAAAATATACATCAGTTTAAAAGGTATATATATATATATATATATATATATATATATATATATATATATATATATATATATATATATATATATATATATATATATATATATATATATATATATATATATATATATATATATATATGCATATATGTATATTTATATCTACCCAGTTATATTACTTTTTTATATAATTTATATTATAGGTTTGCAGTGTGATATTTTATAGATATAGTGTTTAGATGTAAATTAATAAATATAAGTTGATCTATACATAATAATCTTCTTTTATCGCTCTTGAGCCCAATGCGTATTAACAGCTTCCCTATTTCATCGAAGAAATAAATTCCATTAAATGAACTTCCAGAAAAAAAGTTAATTATTTTGTTTTAGATGACAAGGGGGGGCTCCGTCTTTGCGTGCTATGCTTTGGCGATCCCAAAGCTCTCTTCGCAGCTATTTTGGGCAAAACTAAAATTTAAATCGGTAAACGATTTATTTTATTTTATAATGTTACCCTATTATTTCTCTATAAATATACCAAATTTCATAGTTTTGTATGCTATACTTTTTGCGGTATTTGACAGAGAACAGTGATACACGTAAAGATACGAAAGAGCATATTTCACTTCAGAAGTGCATATAAAATTAAATGTCTCGTAAACTGCATCGAAATTAAAGAACGGGCTTCGTGCTGCAAAAATTCAACTGTGTAGGTGCCTGCCTGCAAAGATTCGGGTTCTTGTATTTGTTAGTCTATTTCGGCCGTGAATTCGCAGCTCAAATATTTTTTCAGACTTTGACATATATTTCTTAAACTACAATGTATATCGAAAAACGATTTATGTCAGAGTTTTCCCTACATCTCTCTCTTTAAGTGTCCCAAATTTTATAGTTTTGTGTGCTATAGTTTTTGCTGTAAAGTAGAAAAACTCGAGAGACGAAAAATTTGTCAAGCGGTGGTGTCTGCTTTAAAGTTAGCCACTTTTTCTAATATATGGAAAATATAAATTTTTAATTCTGGAATTTAATATAATTATTTAAAGAACAGTTTACAGAAAAATGTAACCATTTTTCATAAATTCATAATATAATTAACAAACAGTTGCTTTGACTGCTTTAAATGTAACATACTCAAAATATTTTTCCAGTTTATAGGAAAATATGTTTTACAACATTGTTCAAAAATCTACAACTTCAAATTCTTTAATTTAGTTCCTGGAGAGTATATCACTTGACATTCGCAAACCCTCCGTAGTAATTAAACGCACTTCAATAATTAAAAGAATAATAGTTTGGGCACGTTAAGTTTTATAGTTAAACTTAATAACAACGTATATTACAATATTTCGCTCGAAAAATTTCATTCTAAATGCAGTAAAACTTAGTCTGTGAGAAAGTGAAACTTTATTCTAAGAAGACCAATTAAATTTCTCATTAATGTACCCGTTTATGCATCGCTTATTACAAAAGAGAATGAGATTTCATTTTACAAATTACTTTCCTAAATGTTTAGGAATTTTTTAAAGAAAATGTTTTACCACACTCTTTTGAACGCATTAAATACAATAATTAACTAAATATTTGTTTCACTCTGACAGACAAAATGTTGCTTAATTAATTTGACTTTTTAAATCATTTTATGGCATATTATGTTTTATGCTATTTGCTCATGCTTAAGTAGACTTCTTCGAAATTTTGAATTAATTTGTTTGAAAGAGCATAGGATTTAAACTTTTAAAATCTGCGGATATTTTAGAACACCAGAAATGTCCCTAAAAAGTCCACATAGCTAACCTAATTTATGTATTTCAGGTAAAATTTAATACTTTACCAAATTTTAACGGTAGAAAAATATTAAATTTGTGAAACATTAAATAAAATAAATGACTCAAACCTCATCATATTAACACTTAGCTACTGTGTACACTGATTTTCTGGATGAGGAGTTTAAGTATGGAAAATCGCCTTTTAATATCTAATAGGCATCAAGAATTTCAATACACTCTCCTAATTGGAATACAGGGTGAATTGCACCTAATCTGCTAAACGAAAGGGAATGAAAGAAGAGCCCTTCTGCAGTATAAAATAACGTAGCAACCATGTCCTATCTCTAACAGTTCCGAGTTATTTTTGAGGTTTCTGTAAAATTTACATGCAAAATAAGCACATAATTGGAAAGAACACAAAAAAACCCCTATAAGATGATATCAATTCCATCAGGATATCCGGATTTAACGGCGAGCTATATGCGCTGAAACATTGGCGAAGTGCAAAATCGAAATGTTGCCAATATCTGAAACCGGATATATCGCAAAAAGCCTTGTAGCTGCAATCGGTTAAATTTACCAAAAATTCCATTCCACCAGCTTTCGAATTAACCTAAATAAACCATATCGGAGTTTTAGTTCAGGAGAAATTTAGCTTTTTGTTTGCAATACATGACTGAAATCGGCATTCGTGGATTGTCTACTTCGACGTCGATTTCAGTGATGTATTTCAAACAAACAGCTAAATTTTTAGTGAATTGAAACACCGATATGGTTTATTGTAGGCGTACGCGAAAGCTGCTGGAAAAGTTTTTGGTAAATTTGACTATTATAGCTAGAAGGATTTTGGAGATATAGCCGGTTACAGATGTTGGCAACATTTCGATTTTGCACTTCGCCAATTTCATGGCTTGTAGTTCGCCGTTAAATCCAGATATCCTGATGGAAATAGTGTCATATGATATGACTTTTTCTGCTGTTTCCAATTATATACTTATTACTTTCCTTATATACATAATGTATAAGGAAAGTATTGTGGTGGGGTCGAAAATTCGAATTCGAGTCTTCGACGGGAGTGCACGTTTCAAGCATCCCTGATCACGAATCAAACATTTTTGAAGTGATGTCTCTCTGTGTGTGTGTGTGTGTGTGTGTGTGTCAGTGGGTCTGTGGAGACGATAACTGACGAACGAATGGACCGATTCGAACCAAATAAAAATCAAAACCGTTAATAAAGTTACGCAAATAGCCATTTCATATGTAATTTTTCATTAGAAAACAATTAACATAAAATTTAGAACGCTAACATGAACCGTTCTCGAGATATTTCACATTTTTCAAAAAAATTATCAAAAAGTCATATAAAATAAAAAAAAATATTTCCTATAGAGAAACATGTTCACTTTTCATATGTAATACCATGCGATAAATTGGGTGACATCATTCTCGTGGATTTAGCTCGTTCCATTTATGAGAAAAGATACTTCGAGTAATACTTTTGCATTTGAACGCCAATAGTCATTTATCTGTTATAAGAATAACTTATTTCTCCGTCAATAAAGTTTGGCGAGATTTTGGCAACGAATTTGGCGGAATGTCGCCAACATGGCGACTTTTTGAAATGTTGTGAAATTAACGAAAATCTCGCCAAATGGATTAAAATGACGCTAAATCAATGAAAATGACGACTAATTGTCGAAAATTCAATAAATTCATTGCATTATGTAAGGAAAGTCATGTGTTGCCCACATCAGATTTTTTCGCTTGTAGACATTTCAGAAACTTCACAAATCTGGGTTTTTTCAGACTTGACACACTTTCCTGCTATCCACCATAACTCGGAAACAGTTAGAGATATGACAGGGTTGCTATGGTGTTTTATACTGCACATTTGCTCTTCTAGCATCCCGTTTCGTTTGGCAGATTAGGTGTAATTCACCCTGTATATTTTGAATCATTCCATGAATACTGATGAATATTTTTCAGGCAATGAGACTTGCAAAGAATATTATGATATAAGTTCACATTTCTGCCGAGTACAAAATAACGAGAAGCTATCTTTCTGCCTGTTCTGTCCGTTTTTAAATCAAGAACAGCTTAGAGAATTTGCATAGTTACTCTCACTACAACACATGGTAGTGTAGGAAAAGTATTGTTATCGTGTCGAAAATCCCAATTCGAGTTTCCACAAGCCTCACGATTCGAGCACTCTACAACACTAAAAACTATTTTTAGCACATCGTCCGAGTGTGTGTGTGTGTGTGTGTGTATCCACTCTAACTCAAAAACGAGTCTACTAAATTTAACAACAATTGATATATAAGGACGATTCGAATGGTACGATTCGAAAAAAAAACATTTTTTTTACAAAATTATCAGCAAAAATCATCAAAATTCACAAAATTACGTATCATCAAATGTATCAAATAAATGTTTTTTTATACGTAATTTTAACGATGGAAAGAATATAACCAACTCCATTGCTATAAGACAAACCGTTCTTAAGATATTGAAGTATTTTTTTATTTTTTCAACGTCGCCTTTGAAAATACGTCCATTTGTCAAAGGAAAACGAAAATTGAATTAAAGTTGCAAAAGCAGTGTAATTTGAAATACGTACCCGTGTTATTTTGTGCAATTAAACTCAGCATATATATATATATATATATATATATATATATATATATATATATATATATATATATATATATATATATATATATATTATTGCAACCTTTCGATTTGTTTATCTTTTAAAATTACGCTAACGAGTTGAGTAAATATTCTCCTGTATTTCGCCTACAATTATTTTTTACTTGTGGGCTTTGTCGTAGAGTTGCATTCAGCTGCAGTGACTCCTTGACCTAGCAATGTTTGTATGTAAACATACTTAGGGAACTTGTACTTATTTATTTACTTATTTAATTATTTTATTATCCCACCGATTTTATAGCATTTTATCTTTAAAATCGCGGATTTATTTACTCGACTTTACCTATAACATTTATAAGACTTATTTATTTATTTATTTATTTTAAATAACTTCCTATAATTGTACATATTTATGACAACTCTCGTAGAGTGATCTATTGATTATTTATCTATTGATCTATTGATTATTTATCTATTGATCTATTCATTATTTATTACCTTGACATTTTCTCATATGTTATTCATTTTTTACGTTTTTTATTATTTGCTTTCAAGAATTTGGTAAATGCGCCTATCACATTTTAGCTGTTGCAGTTCCTCCTGACATATTAATATTTATTTACTTCTATTTATATTTGCTCACATGACATTTTTACATGCATATTATTTTTATTTATATACATTACTTTCCTCACGCTATCCAGGTATTTATTTATTATGATTTTTCGTCGTATTTGCATCTACTTACGCATACATGTCATGTGACCTTACCATCCACCTTATGTATATTATGTAGTCTACACGTTTTTGCTCAATCTGTATAGTATTGACATCATTGACATACTTATTTCTATTATCGCAATTGACATCTTCTCGCAATTTATCATTATTTCAATTTATTTATTTTTATTTTATATTTATTTTTATTTATATTTATTTTCGTACACTTTTCACAGATGAATATCTACATTTTATTTTCATATAATTATTTCTTATACACATGATTTCCGTAACCCTTCAGCGTATTATATTTTATCAAAATAATTGCTTTTATTAGCACTTAATCACCTATCATTTAATTATTTATTTAAATTTATTCACACACGTTCTATTTATTTAGTTAATTATTTATTTAGTTTAGTTTCATGAGTTAAGGAATTGGAAAATAATTACATTAAATTTTTTGTTATAAATCATATATATATATATATATATATATATATATATATTATATTCACATATATATATATATATATATATATATATATATATATATATATATATATATATATATATATATATATATATATATATATATATATATATATATATATATATATATATATATATATATATATATATATATATATATATATATATATATATATGAATGAAAAAACACATAAAAATATAACAAAATAGACGACAATATTATAAAAATAATAATACTGACATTTCTGTTTTGGACTGCAACATCAGTCACCATGTTTACATAATCTACGAACAAATTGCATTAAAAGTAAGCTCAATGTTTCTGATCTGAGGAAGGAGACTCACAATGTCCTTGAAACACACCTTATTTTCTTTCGCCTGGTTTAATAAAGAAAGTACTAAAATGCACATCTGTTTAATAAATGTAAGAGGAATGACGGTTTTATGATACTGCCTTTTATATAGTTAAACATTATTTTATTATACATATTTATATTAAAATTTAATTTATGCAAAGTTTTGAACCAAGTAAAACTTTTTTCACCAAATTGATAAAAGAGAAAGTTTGATTTTCCTTAGTGGGGACGTAACGAAATAGAACTTTTATCAAAGTTTAATCTGAGTGAAAAATAAAATCTAATCGCTAAATGTCAAGCTGCTTTTGAAACGAAAAAGAATGGTGCTGCTAACCTTTGAATACAATTTCGACGCCAAACAGACGACCTCGATTTTAGACCACTAACTGTCGTAAAAAAAAAAAAAAAAAATGTGACTTCGAAAAAGTCCAAAATTCACACACAGATGGATCAAGGAAATGTAGAAAAAATTATACATAATTCTGGGACTGGGAGAAACCTTTACTAGATTATCGATTTAGTCAAAAATGGGTCAGATTCCAAAGTCGTTACTTACACTTTAACTGATAAAAACGAGTTTACCGAAAAGAATGAAACATTAAGATCGTTATTTTGATGTTAGTGATTCTTAAGTCTTAAATATTATATATAGCAGGGGTGGTCAAAATTTAAGGCTGCGAAGGTGACATGCTGATAAACTCAATGACACAGGTTTACAGTACTGTCAATTGTTACCCGAATTAAATTGAATACATAGTGATTTCATTTAACAAGTTATTTTTTCTAATAAAGAAATCTTATGCGGACAGCACATGGTTTTGCCTACATAAACAATGAATATATTTCTCTCTTAGTGAAAAACTGATGCATAAAATCCACTGCACAATGTTTCCAACGTTAAATTGTGCATTTGACACTTTTGGGGATGACAACATACAGATATTTTCGAAGTTTCTAATTAACTTATACTCGTATGTCCCGCAACTCTAACTTGACAATTATTAATATTGATAGCATCTCAGAAAGCAAAATATTCGATATATTAAAATATTGTAATAATGAATTCATCTGTTTGGTGTCCTTTCCTTTAATTTAGCGTCATTTCTGCAAATTTGACGATATTTTCGTAAATCTGGCGCCATTACATAAAATCACCCAGTTGGCGATATTTCGTCAAATTAGTCTACAAGTTTGCTACATTAATCGCCAAGTGCAACTGAAGGACAGAAAAAAGGTATTTTCTGAAATATAAATAAAATACTGTGGGGCTACTTTCAGAAATATGAAGACATTTTTGGGAATTGTTAGGGGTCAAAATAAAAAACTACTACACAAAGTATTTTCTTTTCAATATGGAACGAACTAGATCAACAAGAGTGGTATTAAAAATATGTCTCATAATATTGCATATAAAAAGAGACCATATTGCATATAAAAAGCGACCATTCCAAATAGTGAAATTTTATGTAATATTTTTACAATTTTTTTTAAACTTTCAAAATATGCAGAATGAACCATGCTAGTGTTTTTCAGTTTATGTCATACAATTGTACAGTTTATGTCATACAATTGTACAGTTTATGTATTTTCTAATGGAAAATTACATCAACATGATCATTTATGTAAGATTATTGAAGGTTCTGATATTTTAATGATTTTTTTAAATTTCAATCGATAAATTTGAGGGTATTCCGAACATTCGATTGCGTTAACTGGTGCCACAATTTCTAGGATCCACTGAAAATTCGCAACTGGGTGTCTTTCAGGCCTCTCTTATCACTGGTTCCAGCCAATTCGTTCGAACGACGTTGTTCAGATCTCACTGTTACTGTCGGTGATCGCAATCAAATTTTCAAACTGGCCAGCCGATGGTCTAACTGTTGGCGATATTTCGTCAACTTAGTCTACAAGTTTGTTACATTTATCGCCAAGTGTGACTGAAAGACAGAAAAAAGGTATTTTCTGAAATATAAATAAAATACTGTGGGACTACTTTCTGAAATATAAAGACATTTTTGGGAATTGATGGTTGTCAAAATAAAAAACTACTTCACAAAGTATTTTCTTTTCAATATGGAACGAACTAGATCAACGAGAATGGTGATAAAAATTTATCGCATGATATTGCATATGAAAAGTGACTATATTTCCAAATAGTGAAATTTTATGTAATATTTTTATAATTTTTTTAAACTTTCAAAATATAGAGAATGAACCATGCTAGTGTTCTACAGTTTATGTATTTTCTAAGGGAAAATGGCATCAACATGATCACTTATGTAAGATTATTGAAGGTTCTGAGATTTTAATGATTTTTAAAATTTCATTCGATAAATTGGAGGGTATACCGAACATTCTATTGCGTTAACTGGTGCCACAATTTCTAGGATACGCTGAAATTTCGCAACTGGGTGTCCTTCAGACCTCTCTTATAACTGGTTCCAGCCAATTCGTTCGAACGGCGTTGTTTAGGTCTCACTGTTACTGTCAGTGATCGCAACCGAATTTTCAACCAGGCCAGCCGATGGTCTAACCGTTGAGCAACTATTAATAGTTTCCGAACTTATTCTCGTCGAAATGGATCTTATAATCTCATCCCTCTGAAGTCAGATGGGCTTACAACTACCTATCTGAATGACTGCTTTCGTAATATCTGCTTTTTATTTATGCAGGTAGGCATCATGTGTGGAAGTGACTTTGAATCCGGTGCCATAATTTCTAGGATATACTGAAATTGTCAACTAGGTCATTTTCAAACCAATCTCGTCATTGCTTCCTGTATTCAGAATTAGTTCAAAAGAGCGATATTGTTACGATATCACTGCCGAGGATCGAAATTGGGCCTTCGAGCTTGCTAACCGATATTCCTACCGTTAAGATACTGGAATAAAATTCAAGTTATTTTCGTAGAAGTAAACCCCGAAAATGAAGTGTATATAATAAGATTTTATAAAATCAAACAAGCTAATCTATAAAACATAATTATTTTTCTAACCTAGAATGTTTTTAAATTTTATTACGCCAAATATGCATGTAGCTTTTCCTTAAATCGAAAATTTATTTTAATTTATTTATATGTAATGAACACAATGGCAATTAGTTTAAAAAGCCTCTGTCTGTTTTATATTTATGTTTTCACTCGATGTCAGACACTGTTTATCTCGAGTGAATATTCATCGAATCTTTTACTATAAATGCATCCCAACTTTTAGAAATTTACTCAAAATTTTCTGTTCGCAGTCGCTCATTGAATTGGTCTTGTGAATCCCTATAGCTACCCTCATAGCAAATATCGTCACATGTGTGACAGTGACGTTGAAGTCACGTGACACCTGGGTCACAATATGACATCATATTTGTTACTTCTATGTGACATTACGTATTAGCAACTTTATAACTTCATTGTGACTATATTCTGTGACGTTTCCACAATTTAATTAACACGTAACAATGTGACGACATTACAGTTCACTATTACAATGTGATGTCACAAACAAGTTAACATGCGACGTCATAAATGACCATGAAAATGACCAAAAGGACTTCGTTGTGACCTCAATATGACATTGCCGAGACGTACTGCGACGTCCTGTGACGTCACAAAGTCACAGTGTGACGTAAATCTTACGTCACTGTGAAAAAAAATGCTTTTGGGGTATTGTTAAAATTTTAAATATTTAATTTTGGGAGCAGATATATAATTTTCAGCATTTCACTCTGAGCATAAAGAGTGTGTTTGAAAATAAACACTGATAAGATATTTTCTTTATGTAATGAAGATTTAAGACAAAAATATTAGTAAATAAATCGGACAATTTTTACCAGCTGATATGTTACTATACATACGTGACATGGTACTATAAAAAATCAGACAAATTAAACTTTCCTGTTAAACGTTATGAAAACAGAAATTTTGCTGGTTTGAAATTTCGAAGTATTTGTAATTTCTGTAATTATTTAAAAGTTAAAAAAACCTTTAACAGGTTTATTAATTTTTAACTAGACTTGGTAATTTTATTGAATGATATGGAATATATTTTGAGACAAATTCTTCTAAGCATATAAAACATCGTCTTCAAAAAATAAAGCTGTACTTTATTAACTATATAAATGCATTTGAGGTATATATTTATGAAAATCCGAACTATTATAATTATTATTATATAACTATGATGATTATGTTTCTTGAAATTATTTATGATTTTAGTTTAATTAATGAGAGAAAATCAATTCATCTCTGTTTGAGAAAGATATTATCGATAAAGTCTAAACTCACAAGCAAAATTACATTTTATATTTAGTTCCTTATTTTGATTAATTAAGTTCAACTTCTGCATTTTCCGCAAAAGCCTTTAAATCAGTAACAACTGCAGAAATAATAATCAATTGCGCCTTTTGTAAGCTGCGTTTTTCCAATGAAACTGCACAATGAATATCAATTGTTCCAATGTAAGGCTAAGTTTTAAAATAAATACGCATTTTCAAAATAGGAGGGAATTAAATGAGAACAAAGGATTTAAATGTGACAAATTGTTTGTATTTCTATTAGAATAAAGCTATTCAGTAAAGCTGTTGAAGAAATCTTATCTGAAGTGAATTTCATGAAATAGTCATTGGGCGCATTTAAAACTGAGTGCATGTAATTTTTCTGAAAATTTAAATAATTGTAATTTTTTTTTAAATATAAATTAGAAGATCAAAAATACGCATACTGATGTAAATGATTGACTTATTTACTAGCATAATGTTCAATTTTATTTGACACTGTTGAAATAAAATTATTTTATGCAATATAGTTTTCATAGCATATAAATAATTCAATTCATCCAGAATTTAAAGTTTCTAATGGTTTCACTACTGTTTAATGGCGGGAGTTGGTGACGTCGGTTATTTAATTTATCTCTTAAAATACGCTTAAAAAGCTATAGCAAATAAGGAGATGAATTTGTAACCCAGTTTTGGAAATTTTCATTACAGTAAAATATTTATGAACCACAAACAACCTCCAGATTTAACATTAACCTGCAACTTCATATATTCATATATCACTTCTGACTGTATTCTGCTTACTTGTTATAACAACCGACCAACCCCAGACTTTTACCTGCACTGTCGTTATCGACCAACAACCATTCACACACTGCACCCAGTCTAAACTACTACCAGCATTACGATCAGATTGTGACACCTGCTGCTACATCATTTCTGTCAACTCCCTGCCTACCTTTCACAACTGACCACCACTTCTGCCTAATATCTGAATAACTGCATCAACAGCTGTTAGCGACTCTATATGTTATGCACTGCACAACTGCCTGTCTCCATTATTTCTTTCCTTATGAAAAGTATTGAGACGTGGTCGAGAGTTAAAATTCGAATGTTCGACGGGAGAACACGTTTTAAGCATCTCTGAACACGAATTGAACGTTTGAAGATGATGTCTGTGTGTGTATGTGTGTGTATGCGTGTGAAAGTAAGTGCATGTGTGTGTGTAGAAAACCCAGACCACACGACCAACCCATAGGCTAATGGCATGTGTGTGTGTGTCAGTGAGCCTGTTAAGACGATATCTCACAAACGAATGGAGCAATTAGAACGAAATTTGGTTCAAAAATTACAATCCGTGAATACTAGAAGTCTGGTGGTTTTAAACGCAATCGAATGTTCAGAACCCCCTACATTTTCGAGTGAAATTTTGAAAAAATCATCATAAAATCAAAACCTTTAATAAAGTTACACAGATAGTCATTTCTTATGTCATTTTTCCTTATAAAATGATTGACATAAACTTCAGAACGCTAGCATGAACCGTTCTCGAGATATATTGCACATTTTTCATATAAATGTATCAAAAAATCACATTAAATTAAAAAAATATTAACTATTGTGAAATATGTTCATTTTTCATATGTAATATGCGATACATTTAATGACATCATTATCGTGGATCTATCTCGTTCCTTTCATAGGAAAAGTTACTTTGAGTAATACGATTTAAATAATAAATGGATGACAAATCATAAGACTTTAAACATCATTTTGTTAAAACATCCATTAGGGGTGCATATAATTTAAAAACCAGAGCGCTTTCGGGTATCATCATACCCTTCCTCAGTGGCGTTATATAAAAAATCATGCAAACATGATTAAATGATATCCACTACCGGCATGTTGAATTTGCATGTTACAATATTGGCATCACTACTAAGCACGTTAAATGCATCCACATAAAACCACCAGCAGCGGATTTAAAAATTACCAAATTATGAATGGAAGAAAGACAAAAACGTCATAATCCAATTTAAGCACAAATATACACAATTAAAGAATTTTAAATTCTTTATATTTTAGAGGTAACTTTGTAAAGGTTAGACTCGCACGGAATCGAGAACGAGTTGCCAAATTTAACTTAAAACATGGACAGGTTCAAAATTACAGATAGAGGTGCGATATAGATAAATAACGAGAGATTCATAAAGTAATATAGACCGGGGGTTATTACAGCTGAGCAAAAGAAAATAATTTTCGAATAGGGGTTGAAAATTATCATTAATCACTAACTGGGCAAGAGCAATCGTCTGTCTACTGCTTTTAACGCCCCTAGCATGTTCAGCAACCGCATACCAACTGTGCGTTTAGTGCTACCAATATAAAACTAAGATTATCTGTAGAAAGAAGGGGTACTACATATACCCCAGCATGACTTTTAAAGTTATCTTTATCACTAAATTTATCAGTTCGAATACGATTAAACAAAGTGCTTACTGTCGAGTGAGCGGGTTTAAAATTAAACTCGGTGCAAAATTTGTTAAGGGGACGAAAAATTTTTGGGCTGTGCGGAGAATTTGCTTTAAACGGAAAACGATCATTAATGGGAATGAGTTTAGAATTGGGTTGAATAAAATTACGGCGAATATTATTCAAATAATATTCGCCGTAATTTGTATATATATTATATGAATTTGTATATATATTATTGTATATATATTATATAATAATATTTTATGATTCATAAATTTCAGTTGAATGAATTTGCAGTAATTTTATTCAACCCAATTCTAAAATCATTCCCATTAATGATCGTTTGATAAATTTGGAGAGATATGGCCAACTTGGCGACTTTTTCTAAACGTTGCCAAATTAACAAAAATGTTATTAGACTGGCAAAAAAAAAATGGCGCCAAAATTAATGAAAATTAAATATCTCGGAAACTACAGCTCAATTTCCTTCATGATTTCTATCTCTTAATTGATATTCTTAATTCTAAATCCGTTTCACTGTTTGTGAGATCGGTACATATTTTTTGGTGGGGAGGGAGATCCAAGGTGTCTTATTGCGTTTTGTAAGGAGTGATATAGTAATTATGTGTCGATAGGGAATCGTTGAGAATTGTGTCATGGATCTCATACATAATTAGTTTGCTATTAAGGGAGATAAGCCATTGCATTATGTAGTGAAAGTCATGTACTGTTCACATGAGAATTTTTAGAATTATGTAATGGAAAGAAAGATAGAGGTCAATGTTCTCTCTCCTGATAAGTGTTGAAAAGATGGAAGCTTGGCTAATTGCCAAACTCATAAGACTAATAACGCTTTTTCAAATTTCAGTCATGATTTTAGATTAATTGACTTCAAAGAATTTTAAATCAGGAACGTGGAAAATGTTGAAATGTTGTGACATTTTCTTCAAATGCAAATAAATAAATTAATAAATGAGTATAACTACTTAAAATTGATAAATTTAATCCAAAAATAGCATGTTCTGAAACAAGAATAGACCAGAAAACAAAGTTAGATATTTGAAACAGAACAGATATATATCAATCATATGCCGAATGAGATCAGCATCATGAGGCGTATGAAGGAACGTCAGTTGGAAAATCGAATTATTTGTTAAGGCTGACGTAAAATTCGAATTAAATTTAAATAAATCAATGTTTCTAAATAGTTGAGAAAGTTTTGTAAATTTAAAATTAAAATCGTTCCTTCTATCATATAAATTTATAGCCAAATTATTATTATGTTAAATTGAAATATAAAAAGTTATAAACGCTTAAATAATAATTTCTTTCAGGTAAATGCAGGACAATATAATAAACCAGAAGGCAATATTTGGTTTATTATTGTAGCAGATATATCGAATATCATCAAGATATTTGCACTTACGAATATCATGCAAGTCATGATAAATTTGTTTGCAGGATGTTAAATTGCGAGTAAATAAACTTGAAACATACTCCTCTGGGATCAATTTTCTGATTAAAAAATTTTAAATTAAAAAATTAAAGAAAAGAAAAAAAATAATAATGTTCTAATAATTGCAGTAATATTTTGAAAATATATAATAATCAATTGTTCATACATTTACATTTATCAATTGATTGTTGAAAATGATTTATACTATATTGTTGAACGAGCCGTAAAATCAAATAAAAGTGCATTGGATATTGGTAAGTCGTTTCAATTTAACTTGTTCAAAGTGTAATTTATTATACTTGTATATTTATATATTTTTCATGTAAAAAGGAAAGTAAACTATATTTATTAACATAAGGATATATATTCATTAAACGTTCTCAAAGGACCGTTTTGTTAACACTTTACAACACAGTTGAAAAGTTTTTATAACTTTGGCCATTCTGTCTGTCTGTCTATCTGTCCGGTCGAACGAGAACTGCCGTAAAAATAAATTTATTAAAATGAAATGTTAGTATGTTGTTGAGACGGTCTGTGGGACATACGAAAATGTAAATAAATAATATCACCCAATTAGTTTCTGATTGAACTCGGGTTGAAAATATGAAATACATTGAACCCTATGGGACCTAATTTTCAAACATTTTTTAAGCGAAGTTAAAATTCCCAAACTGAATCGAAAATTGTAGAAAATATTCAAATTATGGCATAAATATATAAAACAAATTTCAGAAAAATATATTTGCGAGTTTTGAGAGAAGTAAAAAATAAAATAATGATTACACCCATATAATCTGAAGAGATCACGTGATCCATATTTTTTTCCTAGAGTAAAAGTAGTGATTTTTAAAGTTCTTTTAAATTTATATTTAGTACTGCATCCTTCTTAAAAACGCTCTATTTGTGCGTATTTTCTGTGCATCTATATACTGCTTCAAAGCAATTAAAATATTTTTGTTTTCAAATGATCACTGAACTTTGATTATTTCTACAACAAATCCTAATTTTCATGGATGCAGTTGGAAAGTGTTTCATAATCAATGCTTTATATATGATTGATCTTTCTTGTTTTAAATTTGCCGAAATATTTGGTGAGTTTTATGAAATATATGACAAATTATTATTACCTTATTAAAATTTTAAGTTTGTTTCAATGTAAAGTTTTATTTATCCTAAATAATATATGTAATTTATAAATGTATTAGAAACAATATTTATAGAATATTTCCCAAATTCTCAATACTAGACTTATTAGAACATATGTGTATCAGCAATTTTGTTTATGGGTATATAATCGTAATTAGACCAATAACAGCATTTAATAAATGATATTTCTACATTCAGCTAGATTTTAAAATTAATTTACTTCAAAATAATTAACGCATATAATGTAATAGGGAAAATTTCAAATACACGTTTTTCGCTTAAATATATATTAAATAATGCAGTGGGTTTTGCTGAATTTTTAAAGCAATGAGCTTTAGTCCAGAGAATCATGTGACATCAGCTTTATTACCCCTCTCTGTAAAACGTTCTGCAACTTTAGCTCATTTTTTTTTCGACAACTTTCGTTAATAATTTCAGAAGCGCTATTTTTGTATAGATAGAGAGAGAAGTACTAAAATTTATTTGAGTAATAAATAATAAGAATGCAAAATACATTGCAAAATGCATGAAACAAACATGTTTCGTGTTCATTTCGATTAAATACTTGGACTTGAAAAATATTTTTTTCGAAATGAGTAATTCTTAAGTCTAGTGCTTCTCCGAGTGTAAAGCTTTAATGCTTGGTATTTTTTGCATTCTTATTTTCGATTCCACACCATCGATATTTGTTGATTATATTTAGCTTGATGACTAGTAATATGTTTTTAAATTTCCTCATGGTGGTTGTTATTTATGTTTAATGCTTCTTTGTAATTTGTAGCGAATTTTTAAGTTAGTGTATTATGTGTTACAAGATCTCTATACTGTCATTGGATTTTCATTTTATATTTTATTATATATATATATAATAATGCAACTATCCTTAATGAATCAAAATTCGAATACGAACATTTTTCTAAACACGGGTTCGACAACATTGAAATTATTATTCTATGTATTCAAAAAATTTATTACAACATATTGTGTCTTGAAAATGAATTCATTTGTGCACACAAAACTATTTTTCTATATGGACGCAATCAATTATTTAATCACCATAACATTGTTAAAACATCCTTTAATTATCCTAATGAAGACCATAATATTTATATGTCCTTTAATAATTCTAAAAATAAATCAAAGAACTAGAAGAGCAAATAAATATAATAAAAAATGGCCCTCATTATCTGAACTAATAAATGCCATCCTTCAGCGATATGCAAATTTTAAAATTACTTTTGATTGGAAACAATGTAAGAAATGGATTTTCACAATTAAAAAACAGTAATTAAATATGGTATATAACATTTTTATAACTACTGCATTTGATAACATTCATTTTAAATATTTATTCTATGATTTGATCATTAACAGAAGTAAAAATCTTAATGTTTATTTATATGTCACGGACTTAAACTTTAATGACGAATCAAAACAATATACTGAAATTAACGAATATTGTACCTCGAATTTCACTAATTCTGTTTTAAATAATCTGAAGATAAATAATTTTTTAAAATCGGTTTCAAATTACTTTCCAGTCAAACATGTAAATTCTAAAATAGCATATAAATATGATAAACTGCTAGGACGTTATAATTTGAATTATAATCAAATTACCAAATCAATAGATATTAATCAAAATTATGAATTGGATAAAGAGTCATACTGCCACTGTCATTTAGATAAATACAAAGACTTCGTACATAAACACCATGGGCATGTTATAACGGGAAATCTAAATAGTATTACTTTCCTTATAGACATAATGTATAAGGAAAGTATTGTGACGGGGTCGAAAATTCGAATTCGAGTTTTCGACGGGAGAACACGTTTCGAGCATCCCTGATCACGAATCAAATATTTTTGAAGTGATGTCTGTCTGTGTGTGTGTGTGTGTGTGTGTGTGTGTGTGTGTGTGTGTGTGTGTGTGTGTGTGTGAGTGTGTGTGTGTGTGTGTGTGTGTGTGTGTGTGTGTATGTGTGTGTATGTGTGTGTATGTGTGTGTGTGTGTGTGTGTGTGTGTGTGTGTCAGTGAGTCTGTGGAGACGATAACTGACGAACGAATGGACCGATTCGAACGAAATTTGGTACAAAAACCACAATCCGCAAACACTGGAAGTCTATTCTTTTTATGTGCAATCGAATGTTCAGAATCCCCCTAAATTTTAGAGTGAAATTTAAAAAAAATCGTCAAAAAATCAAACCCTCTAATAAAGTTACGAAAATAGACATTTCTAGTGTAATTTTCCATTAGAAAACGATTGACATAAATTTTCGAACGCCAACATGAACCGTTCTTGAGATATTGCACATTTTTTAAAAAAAATTATCAAAAGTTATATAAAATAATAAAATATATCCTATTGAGAAACATCTTCACTTTCCATATGTAATACCATGCGATAAATTTAGTGACTTCATTCTCGTGGATCTAGCTTGTTCCATTCATGAAAAAATATACTTTGAATAATACTTTTGTATTTGAACTCCAATAATCATTTATCTGCTGTAAGAATAACTTATTTCTCGGTCCATAACGCTTGGCGAGATTTTGGCGACGAATTTGGCGGAATGTCGCCAACTTGGCGACATTTTTTATTGTTGCCAAATTAACGAAAATCTCGCCAAATTGATAAAAATGACGCCAAATCAATGAAAATGACGACTAATTGAAGAAAATTCAATATCTTGGAAAGGATATAAGTAACTACTATAGGAATAACATTTTTTTAAAATGTAAAAGTAGTAAATTCATTGCATTATATAAGGACAGTCATGTGTTGCTCACATCAGATTTTTATTAATTATGATGCACTGAGATCACTGATGTTGGTTGGTACTAAGTACCGTATACCTACTAAATTTAAACATAAATTAATATGTAAAGGTTTATTTCTTGACTTAAATAAATTTATCTGTAAAATCAGTTATAAATACCAAATCCCTGTAAAAGCCTTCAAACCCTGGAGAGTCTTAATAGAGCAATACTTAAATCACTATATATATATATAATCACAAAATTAATAATTCATATAAACTCAATTCAATTAAAAAGGATATTAAAGAAATACAAAATGAGTTTGTCATTACATATGTCGATAAGGCAAGTAGTAACTACCCAATTATTTGTAAATATTACTATATAAGTACCCTTCAGTCATACTTACATTATAATCAAATCTATAATTTATATAAAAATAGCCTTAAAATCTTATCCAATAGAATTTCAGCCAAATATAAGCAAATCCATCTAAAAAATAGTTGTAATAATATTCCATATATTATTTTAGTACCCAAGTTTCATAAATCCCCTGTTGCTTTTCGAACCATTACCAGTGGCCATAATTCTTACATTACTAATGCAGGAAAATTATTATTAAAAATATTACATGAAGTATCCTTGTCAGATGAAATCTCAAAAAATCTGACGTGGGCAACACATGACTTTCCTTATATAATGTAATAAAATTACTACTTTTACAGTAAAAAAATAGGTTTTTCTTACAGTAGATACTAATATTCTTTCCAAGATATTAAATTTTCGACAATTGGCCGTCATTTTCATTGATTTAGCATCATTTTTAGCCATTTGGCGAGATTTTCGTTAATTTGGCAACATTTCAAAAAGTTGGAACATTTCAAAAGTTTCAAGCAACATTTCAAAAGTTTCAAGTTGGCGACATTCCGCCAAATTCGTCGCCAAAATCTCGCCAAGCGTTATGGACGAAGAAATAATTCCTTCTTACAGCAGATAAATGACAATTGGCGTTCAAATACAAAAGTATTACTCAAAGTATCTCTTTTCATGAATGGAACGAGCTAGATCCACGAGAATGATGTCACCCAATTTATCTCATGGTATTACATATGAAATGTGAACATGTTTCGCAATGGGAATTTTTTTTTTTATTTTATATGACTTTTTGATAATTTTTTGAAAAATTTGCAATATCTCAAGAACGGTTCATGTTAGCGTTCTAAAATTTATGTCAATCGTTTTCTAATGAAAAATTATATAAGAAATGTCTATTTGCGTAACTTTTTTAGGGGTTTTGATTTTTTGACGATTTTTTCAAAATTTCATTCGAAAATTTAGGGGGGTTCTGGACATTCGATTGCGTATAAAAACAAAAGGCTTCCAGTGTCTATGGACTGTGATTTTTGCACCAAATTTGGTTCGAATCGGTCCATTCGTTCGTCAGTTATCGTCTCCACAGTCTCACTGACACACACACACACACACACACACACACACACACACACACACACACACACACACACACATACTTTCACACACACACACACACACACACACATACTTTCACACACACACACACAGACATCACTTCCAAAATGTTTGATTCGTGTTCAGGGGTGCTTGAAACGACGTGCTCTTCCGTCGAAAACTCGAATTCGAATTTGCGACCTCGTCACAATACTTTCCTTATACATTATGTATATAAGGAAAGTAATAATTGTCATATTGTAAAAAAATAGTTTTGAATTAGTTAAGAAATTAAAAACTCTTATTATTATTCATAGTATTTATACTTATGATTTCAAAGATTTGTTTAATAATATTGCTATATATGATCTGTATAGAATTATTTTAGGATTTTTTTAAATATATAATATCAACCTAAAATATTCAAATTTTCCTTTTAAAAAATAACTTAATTTCACTCTTTATGAGAATTATATTCATTATGCTGGTACGTTTTTTAAACAACAGGTTGGTATCCCACAAGGGGGGTGTGCCTCATCATTGTTAGCAAATATGTATTTATACCTCTATAAAAAGAACATTAATCCAAGCTTGAATAATATGCACATGTTTAGATATTTAGATGATATATTATGTGTATCCCCTAATAATATCCCTATATTATTTAAGTTTTATTCTAATAATTTACAATTAAATGCAAGCAATAATGACTCTAATTTTGCAAACTTTTTAGATTTAAATTTAAATTTACAAATTTGTAATATGGTTATAAACTTGTATGATAAAAGACAGGATTTTAAAATTAATACATCAAAAATTCATTTTGACTCTTGCTTGCATATATCTGTATTTAGAAATATTATAATAAACCAGGCTCTTAGAATCATTAAAATTTGTGGTGAATAGTATAAATTAACACATTTTATGGAATTATTGAGTACAGCGACTAATAATGCATATCCTCTCAAGTTCGTTATTAAAATTATCAACTCAGTGTTTCAACTTTCACTCGAAAACATCCTAGAAAACTTTCACAATTATTGTGGCTAACATACATAATTTAAAATATATATATATAATTATTTATCAATTATCTAAAATAAAAATGAAAAATAAGAAAATAAGTAAAAGAAATCGGAAAATAAGATGCATTAATATTAATATATTTGAATTTTATTTTCGCTAAAAAATTGTAACTTTTGCCACTTTTGAAACTATGATTTGAAAGCCCTTATAATATGGTGTATATCGGCATTCTCGTTTATCCAGTTTTCCTATGAATTACTTGTTTAGTAAGAATTTTCATCTTTGATTTATGTATATATTCAGAATTGCGTATACGGGTTGTTCATATTCTGAATTGTTTGTCCGGTCTCCAGCTTTGACTCACTGGACGGGTCTGGGAATATTACTGTGAACGTTCGTACTGCCTCCCTGGTAGTATTTCGATTTGTTCATTCCAATGCTTCTAGATAATTTAAGCTGTTGAGGTATATCGTGTATACACGTGATGAAAGAAGAAGGGTTCATGCCGCATGGTAATACAAATATTCTTAATGTTTCCTATCTTCATTTTTTTATTTTTTGATGCCTGTAATCTGAGTTTGAGTATTTATAGTAATGTAGTTAAATACGCAGACCTGAAGAAGAATTTAGTTCTGACTAATCATCGAATTTGGGCTTGTGTTGTTCTCTTTTCTTATTGACATTATGGTCGTGATTTCGCTTCTATGGTGATGTTAATATAAATTGAATTTTTTATTATTACATATTTCTAATATATATATATATATATATATATATATATATATATATATATATATAATATTACTTTTCATTACGGACATCTGATATCCCTGAAATTGTCAGTAACATGCTTGCAAATGCAATTACAGTTCGCAGCAAAATGCGAAATTACGAGAAGGAAGAACAGTGTCTGTCTGTCTGCTATAATCTTTTAAAAGTAGTAGAGTGGTTCTGTTTATTTGAATGCATTTTAAACTGATCTAATAGATGGCAGACATATGGCTAAAATATTTCTGATCTTGCACCACATCATAAATAAATTTTGAAAATTCAAAAATTCGTTTCTAATCTAATTATATTCTCAAATACGTAATCCAATTTGGCACAAATTCTTTCAGGTAGTGTGATTGAGTTCAAATGATGTTAGACATAAATTTTATCTCCCAGTTGCCGCCTCTCAATATACACTTATTGAAATGCACTTACTTTTGTATGCCAGAATGTCAACAAAAAACTCAAGGTTCAAAATATTTCATAATTTTCACTTGCTAATTATTAAAGCGAAGAAGTTTATGGCTGGAATGTATTTGATAAGTTTTACCGCATTCATTTAATTTTGCTATTGTTAGAAGAAACTCCGGTTGTTTCTGATGACAATCTATGAATCAGAATAAATAACTGTCTGTAAATGTATTATTTAAATAAACCTAAAAAGGCAGTTAAATTACTCTCAAAGTTATTCAACGTTTTTATCATTAAGCGATGAAAAGTTAGAGGACAATTTTCTCTCTGTACACAATGCCTATTTAAAACTCAAAAATTTGGCATACTTACATAATTTTTCACTGGTTAATCACCTTAATAGATCAGGCGTCTGATTAAAGTATATTTTATAATTTCACAGAAGTAATTTTAATTTAATTACTATTCATAGAAACGCCAGGCGTATCTGCTGGTAGTTTATGAATCAGTTTGATATGCATGCTTAAATACGTGTCTGTAAACGTATTATTTAAAGAAACCTAAAAAGTTAGTTAATTTACTCTCAAAGTTATTCACAGTTTTTGTCATTAGGCGATGAAAAGATAGAGGTCAATTTTCTCTTTGAGGAAACCCTCTGAAAAGAGGCAGCTTGGTGCAATGCCAATATCTCAAGACAAATAACGCCTTTTCAAGTCTCAGTCAAGTTTTTTGATTAATTGAGTTCAGCATTTTGTATGTTCTTTCGAAAGTCTTTGAATCAGTAACAGCTACGGAAATAATGATCAATAGACACTTTTGTAAGTTACGTTTTTCTGACAAAGTTTATCGATGAATACGCATTGTCGGATTGTGAATGCGGATTTTTGAAGAAGATGCATATTCTCAAGATGAATAGAAATAACTGGTATCAAAGCATTTAAATTTGACAAATTGTTCTTAATTTTGGCAGAATAAGGGTACTTACTGAATGGTATGAAGAAAGTTCTTAGAATTGCAAGGAAGGAATTTGTTTTGGAAATTATATTGAAATAGGTGCTTGATGCATTTTATTCAAATCCTTAATGGAGAATCAAACGTTTTTAAATCCATTCATTTAACCAATTGAATCTTTTATATGAGCATCGTGTATTTTATAGTATACAGTAAATGTGTTGATGTGATAGTAGTAAATAATTAATAAAATGTTCTATGGATTTTATTTATTAAAAAATAATTGTTTTATTTGATAGAACGAAGTTGTTCCAACCCTTCCTATGCCTGCTGTCACACGACAACGCGGAAACTCGCTTTGCGAGCTTTTTAGACTGGCCTATGTACTATACAGGCATAATACGCTCAAATTCACCCAGTTTCTTCTTCACTGAATCTCACAACCGCCCGGTGTTCGATTCGCGAGCTATTTCACCCCACTGGCCACCCATCCCTAAACATGACGGCCTACCAGCAGCCCTAGATCGTTTGTGATTATCATCCATAGTACCATAATCTTGTTTTTTATACTCTCAAAGCCGCTCCGCTCCGCCTCTTATTCACTGACGTCCACAACCCCTCAGAGTTCGATTTTCGAGCACTTTCACCCCAATCACCACCCATCTCTAAACATGTTGGCCTATTACCAGCCCTACAGCGTTTTCGATTTTCATCCATAGTACCATAATCTTTTTCTTTTATATGTTCATAGACGCTCCACTCCGCCTCTTATTCACTGACGCTCACAAACCCCCAGCGTTCGATTTTCGAGCTCTTTCACCCCACTCGCCCCCCGCCCCTAAATATAACGGCTTACTCTCAGCTCTAGAGCGTTTTCGATTTTCATTCATAGTACCATAATATTGCTTTGAATTGAGTGAATTTCAGAATAATGTGTGGATTCGAATCTGTGCTGCATTAATTACCAATTAAATATTTACTTGGAAATTTAACTTAATGTACAACGCACACGATTTAAAATATAGAAAAATTAATTATATCACGTAAACAGACAGTTAGCACGCGAAAAGTTCTAATTACAATGACTTTTGAGTTGCTTGTGCATAAGAATCAACAGTAGAACACACCATTGTTAACATCAATAACAAATGAATTTATTCTTAATCGTTCATGGGAATAAAAGTTACGAAACTTTCTGTAAATAAAAGTAAGGCATTGTTTTTGCCGACCTAAGTGATGTTTCTGCAAGTCACCCCTCATAGGAATGTTGGACGTCGACTTGACCCATTTAATCTTTGTCCACCCTGGCACTACAAAATTTGCTAAAAAAATCTAAATTTTAGTAACTAAGGTCTAAATAAAAATTCCAAGATCATCTTGCACATCTGCTAGTTCACATTAATCTATAAGTAAAATTTTAGGACTGTACGTCTTAAATTTGTTCGCTTTCTGTTCTCCCGTTTTAGTCGTCTGTAATGCAGTGTCAAAAACAAACAGGATTTTTTTAATATAGACAGAAAATGATATAGTGCAAGTTTCAGATTAAAAGGACTACTTTTACATAAGATTGCGCCATTAGATCCCAAACCAATCATGACACGCAACATGCTTGGTCGGTTTTGGATGACGTTATATGTGCTACGGTTTTTATTTGGTGCTCCCAAGCTTTTGTTTAAAGTTCGCTCTAATTCTTGGAGCTGCTGTTTTGATTAGCCAGGTCGTCCAGGTCACCCAAATGATGTAGAACAGTTTGAAGAAGCCTTTATTGTTCTTCTTTGACCCAGACAATCCGACCTACCCGAAGGTGTAAGCTGTCTGTTTGGAGGGCCGGGATAATACCATCCAATTTAGACCGGAACCCAGTATGGCGGCATCCATAGGGACCGTACACCTTCCCCTACCACCAACCTCTCTGAAGGACTTATGGGCCGACATATTTAATGTACCTGAACAGTTTGGGTAGAGCTGGGAATTAAACTTGGATCATCCGAGTGCTGATAAAGCCATTTTTGGTTCAGAGTGGCGCATTACGTTGAAAGGAAATTAAAATAAATCTTCTGGACTTTCTAGTGTCATCCTTTTGACTTTTACTACGCATCCTATATAAATATGCAAATAGGAGAAAATCATATCTCATATACAACAGAGAGGACAGCATATTTGGCTCATAAGAACATGAAAGTAGGCCAAGTTTCATATAGATTCGATGTCATAAGTCATATAGATTCGATGATTTTTTTTTTGCAATATGGACAAAGAGACATTAAAAATAGACAATCAAACTGTCATACAAACATAAATGCTGAGCATTTAAAAGTATGGAAATAAATTTTATTTATTTCGCGATACCAAATCATGAATAATGTTCCAAATCATTTATGTTTTATAATTTAAGATTATATTTATATTCTATTATACACTTCATTACATTCTCTTTACACTTTATTATATTTCCTTTACTTTATTACACCCCCTACACTTTATTGCATTCTCTTAAGATTTCTTGACAAATAAAACTTCTAAAAAATCTGTCATTTTCTTTTAGGAAAACAATAATTCTCAAATAGAGAAAGTCCTTAACAAGAGACATACTGAAATTGGAAATGGAAATGTTCTCATGCACCATCTAGATGGGCTCACCTGTGATCAAACGGTTTACTATCTGGCCTTTAGATCCATAGAAGATGGATGGATTGGATTTCTGGGTACGAGGGGAAAGTTCTTTGTTTACATATATGTCCATATTGATCCATAATTTACTTTAAACTTTAGATCCCGACCAATGTATGTCTGGTATGAATACCACAATCAGCAGAATACTATATCTCTTTAAATTAAACCCAAAAGCTTTGTTAGGATTTATGGGAGAAAGTTTACTTGTTACACTCTCTACTTAATAAGAAAGCTTTATTTTTTCTTATAGACAACTGAATTTCTCATTCCTACTGAACAAGGCAATTTTTGATTCCTACAGGAAATCTGGGTGCATATATTTACAGTGTATAATATAATACAAATAATTAGATGATGAACTGATATGAAAAATACATCCAAGAAAACCCCTAAGATTTTAATATTGGTCTGCACAATATAAATATATAAGACAATACATTTTTATGTCTTAAAATATATATCAGCTTCAAAATTTATATCTAAATATCTAAGAAAATTTATTCGATATCGTAAATATGCAAAATGTATTTAACTTATACATTTATGAAATGCATTCAACATCACCATGTAATTTAATAATCTTTGACATGCTTTTACATTTTAAGATATTTTATCATGCGCCGTAATAAATTGAATATTATTTAATATTCAACAATCCAGAGGCATTTGTTATATATAGAAAGGTATTATACGCTTATGTGCTTTTAGACTTCATGTAGAAGGTCAAAAGTAATATCCATTATTTCATTATTTTACCATAACCAGGCCACAAATTATTGTCTGGAGCAAACTAATTAATATAGATGGTATTATCCAATGTAGTTTATAAAATACGGTGTATAAATTTGAGTTTTGACATTTTAATAGCAGTTTAATGTTGTTTTCATTATTGTATATTTGATATAATCATACTGATAAGAGGAAAATCATTATGTGCTGCATATAACATATGCAAATTTAAATTAGCAAAGAGAGGAAGGGATGAAAGGCTGGAATCTTTAAGTGTTCAGAAAATCTTCAGATGTCTTACATCATGATTCTTCGCTAAAACCTTATTTGGGACGAAATACAACAAACAAATTAATATAAAGGCAGCGGCATCCCCATTCCAAGACATCTCTTACGAGATTTCTTTCTCCGTAAAAAAAAATAATAAATGGGTATGCAAAGCACAACATTTGATCTAAGATTACGCTACTTCTAAAAATTAAAAATGTTATATCTGCTGAGTACTTAATAGTCTCCAAGTTCATCGAGTTTATCGCCAAGCATTACAGTCAGACAGAGTGAAAGGATTGAAATAAACGGCTACTTACAAATTGTTGGGTGTCAAAAAAAAAACGAAAAGTAAATGTTCTTGTGAATGTAGAGAATTAGATCCACAAGAATATTTATTTTTCACAATTCGTTCAATTGATATATCGGCCTGTTTATATAAAAATATTGAAAACAAATGTTGGATTTTATTTCGAAAATGGCAAATTTTATAAATTGTAAAAACATATTTATATTGCCTTTTGTGTGTTGTTGTTGTTGAAACCCAGACCGTCCGACCTACCAGAAAGGTGTAAGGTAACTTGCCTTTTGTGTGTGAAATAGTTACATGACTGTGAATTGTATTCAACTGAACCAAATGGTGTATACAGTACACTTCATTTTCTTAGAAACTATTAAGCATTTTTATACGCTTTTGTACACTTATTTCGTACAGTCATAAAAATATTTCGTAAAACCGAAAGTGACATCTCTAGAACCGAAAATAGAAATTCTTAGTGAATCGTTGAACCTCTTCGAAATTCGATTCTAAATCCATATTAGTCATCATCTGTTATTAGTCACCATCTGCAATTATTCATCATCTGTAATTAGTCTGTAATCATCTGTAATTAGTCATCATCTGTAATTAGTCTGTAATCATCTGTAATTAGTCATCATCTTCATGTCTAGTCAATAATGAGAAACAGATGTAAGGAAATTGTAATTATTTTAATTGGAAGTAACATCTCTAAAACCAGTAATGCAATTCTTTAGTGACTCCTTCAACCCTATCCATTTTTTAATTATAAATCCGTATCAGTAATCATTAAATATCTATACCCGATTCCTAAAAACAAAATAAACATTTCAAGGCAATTTTTTAAAATCGCAAGAGGAAAAGAACATAATTGAAACTATTATCCAAATCTCCCTACTCTTAAGGAACTTGATACTATCCTACCTACTCCCAAGGAACTTGATGCCGAATCCATATTAGTCGTCATTAAAACTATCTCCATAGCCCATTCGTAGAAATAGTTATTTCAAGAAATTTGGAAGTTTTTAAAAAGTGGGAAAAGAACCGAACGTAAACATTTTTAGAGATCTACCCTACATCCTTCTAAAATTGATGTTGAATCCATATCAGTTATCATCAGATTTGAATGTATATCTTGTCTTGAGAGACAAATGCTATTTTTATAAAATACACCCTTTGTAACCTAGTGCTATAGCAATTTCGAAAAACGAAATTTCATCTCACCCTACCATATATTGAATATGCTCCTAGAGACACATTGATGCAACTTTCTATGCAAGGAACATTAAATAAATTTCTAATATATATATATATAATAGTAAAAATTGAAAGATTGGACATGAAGTCAGCCAACAGGTAATACATAAAAGGCCTAGGGGGATTGTGACCCCTAGTTCCCGTTTACAAGTCGACTTTTCCACCAATGGCAACACTCACGGAGCCATGCATTACCTGCGGTTAAATTCAGTACAACGTCGAAACAGAAGACGCCCATACGAAGCATATATCAAACGTAAAATGAAAAAATCCCCCAACATAAGAGCAATATAATTGAAACGACACAAAACTAAACCTACTTAAAATATACGAACTACAAATACAAATACCTTACCTTCATCCAAATCTCTCACGTCAATTTTACACGCTTAAATAGTTCCTCGCTGTATCGATGCCATTTTATTTCCTGAAATAAAGGTGTTGCCAAAATCCTTACTGAATGCATCGAAAACTTTACTATGTACCACATTGTAACACTGACAAATAAATTTTAAAGGATAATTTTCTGTTATTGCTTCCTTAATAAATATAGAATCATTTTTGATCCTATCCTTTCCATAAGAATGCATTCTTTCACTACGTTTAAAGTGATTAATGACTATATTGCGAAATATCCTGATACTTAAATTAGAATACCAGTTAATTATATAATGTATTCTAAAACTGTACTGTCTTCTTTTATCATAAATAGTATAATACGTTGTCTTGCTAGGTGTTAAATGTATACTTATATCCAGATAGTTGATTGCCTTTGTTTTATCCGAGATATTCTCAATAAGATTCAAGCAAGCTGGATAAAAGGAAAAATCAAATTCATACCCGTCTCCTGTGTTTTCGTATGCTATGAGGATGTCATCAATAAATCGAAAGTAAACCATTTCGTTTATAAAGTGATTTCCTTGTTCATAATGGTGCAAATATAGATTTGCTAATAATGTCGAGCACCCTCCACCCATTGGCACGCCTTTAATTTGTTTGTAATATTCAGTACCATTATACAATATATTTTCATACAATACGATGTCCCAAACGTGTTTAAACTTTTGAATTGTGACACTTTGTTGTAATTCAAATGTCTCATGTATTTGCGTCAATATACTATATAGATCCTTCAAATTTATATTACTGAATAGATCTTGGAAATCATAGCTTCTATATAATTGGTTAGCAGGTAGTTTGTTCAAAATTCCCAAAACTTGATCGCTGTTTTTTATCATGACGGAACCATTTTTTGAAATATTATTCATTACAGGTTGTAGATATGACTTCAGTAGCGTATTAGCCCTTGTGGTATAAGTTTTAAATGCCACTGTAACTGGACGAAACTTCACTGGTTTTTTGTGAAGTTTGGGTATCAAGACCAAATACGGGTAGCGTATATGTTTCAAATCAATTCCAATTCGCTTATGAAGTGCACAAATTCGATTATTAATTTCATTATGTTGCACATTGAGCTTTTTATAGATTTTCTCATCTTGATAACTTTCTTTAAGAATCTTCATATAGTATGCTATGCATGTGAAAGTGAAATTAGATGCTGCCTTGTCTGTGTAGGTAACTGCATATTTGTTCCATAAATCATTCAGTTCGTCACGATTTACATTACTCTCTTCTCGTTTTTGAATTGAAGGTTGATAAAATCGACGAAATTGAAAATTTACATTATCTCGCCATTCATCAAATGCATTCATAGGCAAACTGTATTTTATTGTCATATTATATATAAATTCCTTCAATTCTTTATAATAATTCCCATATATATCATGAAATTCCTCTGACCTGAATTTAGTACCTTTATCAAATGCTTTTCGTAGTTGACTCGTATTAATCACGTTCAAATCGCCAGTCACTATGTGTTTATGATCATCATCTATAAATGGGCTTGATGTACACTGACACATCAGATTTTCATATTGTCCCATATTCTTACTAATTTTATTGTAATTATATACCTTACGTCCCATTGTCAACACATAACGGTATGATATACAAATATTAATTCTTCTAATAGGAAAGTGTCTTTGATGATAGTCTAAAATCTTTTTAAAAGGAACATTATTAAAAGCTCTATTTTTGAAAGTTGTCATTAAATATTCTTTATGTTGTATTGCATTAATTTCTTGATTTAAGTTGATGTTATATTGTGCTGCTCGCATTTTAATCATATCAAGAAATATTGCATACCAGTTATTAACGCAATCGATCTTATCACTGGGTGCATCATCAAATTGTTTATCCTTATAATTATGCCATACACGCAATAGGAATCGCTTTCGTATACCATAAACTGTATTTTTGATCCAATTATTTTTAATGCCAAGATCACTGTAGAATTGTGCAAATAATGCATCGATTTTTACTAGTGTATTCAGATATGTAGTACGATGTGATTTCTGTCCTCGTTTTTGCCTTGTAACTGAATATGCTATATTATGCTTCATTATTGATGGCTTACTTCCATCCATGCATTTACTTAAATCATTACTTTCACTATACAGTAAGGTATTAAGTCCATATGGATACGATGTCATAAATTGATTGATGTGGACGTTTTCCCACCACATTCTTTCGTTATGTTTGGTTACAAAATCAATTATATTAACAATAATATTTTCAAATCCATGATGTTTAAAGTGGCTTAATTCTATATTATCATGCTGTGAAGGCTGATTTTTATAATGCTTTATCTGACTTCTGTGAAGATTTATCCTTAAATGCAGAGGATTCTTAGTCTGTCCAATATATTTTTTCTTGCATGTACCACATGTTATTGAATATATGCAGTTAAAAACGTTTTGGACATCGTATTGTATGAAAATATATTGTATAATGGTACTGAATATTACAAACAAATTAAAGGCGTGCCAATGGGTGGAGGGTGCTCGACATTATTAGCAAATCTATATTTGCACCATTATGAACAAGGAAATCACTTTATAAACGAAATGGTTTACTTTCGATTTATTGATGACATCCTCATAGCATACGAAAACACAGGAGACGGGTATGAATTTGATTTTTCCTTTTATCCAGCTTGCTTGAATCTTATTGAGAATATCTCGGATAAAACAAAGGCAATCAACTATCTGGATATAAGTATACATTTAACACCTAGCAAGACAACGTATTATACTATTTATGATAAAAGAAGACAGTACAGTTTTAGAATACATTATATAATTAACTGGTATTCTAATTTAAGTATCAGGATATTTCGCAATATAGTCATTAATCACTTTAAACGTAGTGAAAGAATGCATTCTTATGGAAAGGATAGGATCAAAAATGATTCTATATTTATTAATGAAGCAATAACAGAAAATTATCCTTTAAAATTTATTTGTCAGTGTTACAATGTGGTACATAGTAAAGTTTTCGATGCGTTCAGTAAGGATTTTGGCAACACCTTTATTTCAGGAAATAAAATGGCATCGATACAGCGAGGAACTATTTAAGCGTGTAAAATTGACGTGAGAGATTTGGATGGAGGTAAGGTATTTGTATTTGTAGTTCGTATATTTTAAGTAGGTTTAGTTTTGTGTCGTTTCAATTATATTGCTCTTATGTTGGGGGATTTTTTCATTTTACGTTTGATATATGCTTCGTATGGGCGTCTTCTGTTTCGACGTTGTACTGAATTTAACCGCAGGTAATGCATGGCTCCGTGAGTGTTGCCATTGGTGGAAAAGTCGACTTGTAAACGGGAACTAGGGGTCACAATCCCCCTAGGCCTTTTATGTATTACCTGTTGGCTTACTTCATGTCCAATCTTTCAATTTTTACTATTATATTTTTCTGGGCTATTTCAAGCTGCATTGCGCTTATTGGTCTAGATATCTGTTTTTGTACTATTTGTACTAAGGTAGATTCTGTTATATGACTTTCTATATATATATATATATATATATATATATATATATATATATATATATATATAGTTATATACATACATATAGCTATATATATATATATATACATATTTGAAATGTAATAATAAGAATTATGTAGAAATAAAAAAAATAAAAATACAATTCAAGTAAAATTAACATCACCATAGAAGCAAATTCACGGCCATAATGCCGATAAGAGAAAAGAACAGAACCTTCCCAAATTCGATGATTAATCAGAATTAAATTCATCTTCAAGTCTGAGTATTTAATTCTAATTAACCCAAACAAATGCCTGTTTCAGATTAAGCAATAGTACATTACTATAAATGCTTAAACTCAGACTACAGGCATCAAAAAATGAAAAAATGAAAAAAGGATACATTAAGAAAATTGTATTACCATGCGGCATGAACCTTTCTTCTTCTACCACGTGCATACACGATCAACCTCAACAGCTTAATCTAGAAGCACCGGAATGAACAAGTCGAAATTCTACCAGGGAGGCAGTACGAACGTTCACGGAAATACTCCCAAACCCGTCCAGTGAGTCTAAGCTGGAGACTGGACAAGCAATTCAGAATACAACTTCCCAAACATGCAGAACTAAATATGAATATGAATCAAAGATGAAAATTCCTACTAAACAAGTAATTCATAGGAAAACTGGATAATCGAGAATGCCACTATACACCATTATAAGGGCTCTCAAAACGTAGTTTCAATACTGACAAAAGTTACATTTTTTTGCGAAAATAAAATTCAAAACATTAATGTTAATGCATCTTATTTTCCGATTTTTTGATTTTTCTAATGCTTTTGACTTAGTTTATTATTTTTCATTTTTATTTATTTATATAATTAATAAATAATTATATATAATATACATATATATATATACATATATATATATATATATATATATATATATATATATATATATTTATATATATATATATATATATATATATATATATATATATATATATATACATATATATATATATCTATATATATAGTTATATATATATATAGCTATATATATATATATATATATATATATATATATATATATATATACATATATATATATATATATATATATATCTATAGTTATATATATATTATATATATATATATATATATATATATATATATATATATATATATATATATATATATATATATATATATATATATACATATATATATATATCTATAGTTATATACATTATATATATATATATATATATATAACACTATAAAGCCTTATAATAATGTAAAAAAATATTCTTAAAAAATACAACGACTTAATATTAAATATGTAGCTAAGCAAGACCACTGATACAAAGAGCTTTGAAAAAGGATAATATTGAAATAAAATATGGATTAAATATATGAAATGGGACCACTTTAAAATCGCCACATTGATTATTTGTCAGTAACTGACATAAACAATGTTTGTCGAGAAAATGTTGATAGATGCATTTACAACGATGATAATAAATATTATTTACAAAAAAGTTTACAGGCTCAAAGGTAGTCGAGGTAAAAATAGAAATTTAGATAAATTGGATCTGCTTGGAATGTTAAAGCAAAAACCCTTGGTATATCCCTGTTAATTATATTTTTGTATTTCTTATGATATAATGCATATCTCTACCGGTTGCTTGGCGATATGATAATTATAGAAACAAAATTAAGGTATTCAGCTTCATTTCCTGAAAGAAGGGCATAATGCATGTCCTTTATTTTGCAATTGAATAGAATGGCATTATGTAAACAAATTTATATTACAAAATTCAAATGTATCTACATTGACTTATAATCTACATAGAACAATACTAACCATCATAAATATTTTGTCTAATGTGTCCAGTCCAGTTCAGTTAAAATGTATTGTACAAACACACTTTATACAAAAAGGCTAAATGTGAAAACCTTGTTTAATACTTTTCCAGACAGAACACATGCGTCTGCATGTATTATATTACACAATATTCAATTTATTACCATACATGATAACATATATTAAAGTGTAAATTCAAGTGAGAATATATTAAATTGCAGGTTTCTGTTGAATGCAATTTTTAAAACTAATGTGAGCATCATATTATACATTTTTACATATTTTTGTATACATTATTTTAGATTTTAAACCATAAATTTCTAATAAGATAAACCATTTTTTGAAATATAATATCCCTATCTCATATAGTAGACTATACATACAAAAATAAGACATGTGTTTAGGATTGTTATTGTTAAGTGTGTGTATGAGTGTATGTGTATGTTACTGTGTATATATATATGTTTGTGCGTGCGTGTGTGAAGGTGTATGTGAGCGTGTATGTGAAAGTGTGTGTGTGCGTGTGTGTGTGTGTGTGTGTGTGTGTGTGTGTGTATGTTGTGTATCCTGGAATTTGTGTATGCGAAATTTTACATACGGAGCATTTCGAACTACATTCAGTGCACATATTACACTTTGAGTAATGGAACCAAAGTGATTTTAGATGACATTGTATAACATATAGTCTCCTTAATTTTTAAATTAAATTAAAAAAAATAATTAAAATATCAGAACCTCCAATATTGTTGCATAGGTAATCATTTCTTATGTAACGTAATATTTGACACAAACTTTAGCACGTTAGCAAAAACCTTTCTCGAGATATTGCAAGTACTTTTTAATAAATGTGTACAAATTACATCAAATAAAATATTTTAACTATCATAAAACATGTTCACTTTTCATTTTCAATATTATGTGACATATCTTTATAATATCATATTATTTGAAATATCCGATTCAAGGATAATATAAATCTGTATAATGTAAGGTGACATCATGAAATTTATGATAGTGTTGTTTTGTATATCAACACAGATCTTCCTCCAGGAGGACCTAATATATAATTCAGTTCGGATACGCAGGACAAAATCTACCGTTATTGGCAATCTTAGAAATGTTCAAAAATCGATTTATATAGATCAAATATCCGAATGGGATTTCGTATACACTCACAGTATCAGAGATTTGATTTTTTCTTGTTTTTTCATGTTTTTTTCATAGCAAGAGTTTTTCAAATTAATGTCAATAGATGGCGTTGGGTAGTTCTCTCTCTAGACCATATAAATTAGGAAATTTCAGCCATCATGTTTTCTATCATAGTACCTTATAATTCTTGTGCAGATCATCTTTCTTTTCAAAATAAACGATTGAACTGAAAGCATACTCTTTTGAGTGATACTCCATACCTCTCAAATAGTATCTTTACACCTATTATAGAGAAGGGATTCATTGGTTAAGGACGATTCATTGATTAAGCATCCCTACCATAAATACTCGTCCATTTCGACAATATACTTTCTCTGAACAGACGCCAAAATACTTAAATGGAAGAGAAATTAAAATATGCAGCAATGCAAATAAATGAGACAACAGTGTCAAAATATCACACTAAAAATGAACTTGATTGCAACTCAACTTGACTGTCTCATACCAGAATTAATTTTTTTTTTTCAAAATTTACAAGAAAAAAATTGAAAAATTGATATCGTGAGTCCAAATTACTACAACTATAACGTGTTACCCTTCACTTTAAAAGGCTTAAAAAAATCGTTTGATTGATACAATGCTTGACTAACCATTCCCGGGGGGGGGGGTAACTTGACTCCAAAAGGGGATAATGACGTCCCAAACATACAAATTATATGACAGCTATGTTTCACAACAATGATTGAAACTAATAACTCCCGTGATCATTGACACATAAATATACCATTTTCTGCATGATTATGTAAATTTTGTCCTATCCTGCCATGGTAAAAAAATAAAATTTCGAAGTTTTCGCATAATTTAAAAAAATTCGATCTAGTTCTTGAATTTTTTATAGCAAAACAGGATATAAAGTTTTGTGAAAATCCATTAATATTTGTGGCTGCTACCGTTTGCACAAGAAATCGACTACAGACATTGAACAGACAGACGGACATCACTTTAAAAATAGTCAAGACGTGTACAGAAGGTCTTAAAACATATATGTGCATCAAGATCTTGAATTAGAATATATTAATTGTATTTATTAAACATTATTACTTGAATTGCATTTATTAAACATTATTTTATTTTTTTAACTCCATGTTTGCTACTAGCAATAGCTTGAAGGTAGTGACGATTATGTATTTTGAAGGTGTAAGCAGCAAACACAATAGTTTTCTTTCTCTTTTTCTGTTTTAAAGTCAATTAAAAACGTAACTAAATAAAATGTAGAAAATACTTTAAAACTGTCTTTATTAAAGCATGGAATTTAATTTTTTACTTCTCTTGTACGACACCAATATATTTCCCCCTTGAAAAGAGTAAAGCTGGTGAATTGCCAAGATCTTCAACAAATAGCTCTTTCTCGAGTTTCACTCAAGTTTTTGATTAATTGAATCCAGCGCTCTGTTCGTTCAAAGAAGACATCAAAATCATCTAGCAACATTCACAGAATAATACTTAAAATACCATTGAAATTTATGATTATGCATTGCTTGAATGTAAATCATAAGTACTGGAGTTAATAAATAAATTTATTTCAGCTGAATGCATTGCCTTCAATGTAGTCGTTGTTATAATGTTTAATGAGGTTTTTTAGAAGATTTATGACGAGCAGCAAAATCGCTTACGAAATGGCTAATACAAATTTAAAGTATGCCTTCATATACATTGTAGTCAATCATTTTTTTCAGAATTATAATTGTCCCAGCAGAATAGTCGTACTTCGTACGGAATACACAATATAAAGAAAAATAAAATTCATAATTATGTATGAATTCTAATAGTATAATAAATGATATTGTAATTCAAAACATTATTTTAAATATTTAATTTGATTCTCCTAAAATGCATAAAAATATATGATCTTGCGATGCAAAATTATTTTCATGTGCAGATCTGAAAAATATTATATCCTGATCCCGTTTGAAAAGAAATTTATGAAAAATACGAAATTAGATCAATATATGCCAAAATGAAAGCGTTAAAATTGTATTAGAAGATATATAATAATAATAATTATTTTCTGTTTCAACAATCGGCTAAAACATAATATGTGAGTTAATAACGGTTTATGAGCTTAAATTTGCCAAAATAAAACTGATGTCATAAGAAATTGAAAATGCCAATAAATTTTCCGCAATCTTTAAACTCGAAGGCCCTAACTAATTGACGATAAAAATCTATTCTGCATAATACTATCTCTATAGGAGGTTCGTTTTTTATCGTTTAAACACTGGTCCTTTAAAAACTCGAAATATAAACTAAATTTTACGTTCTACTATTTCACGGCTAGTCACAAAATTTCATGAAATTCGATGCAGCTTTTCTCACGTAAATGGTGAGTTGAATACATAGATGAACTAAATACATAATCGGAATATATAGTAAAAATTGCAATAACATCGCATTAAGCGTCGCTTAACAAATGACTTTTTAAAACGATGATTATAATAAGCTCTCCGGAATATATAGTAAAAATTGCAATAACATCGGAATAAGCGTCGCTTAACAAATGACTTTTTAAAACGATGATTATAAGAAGCTCTCCGGAATATATAGTAAAAATTGCAATAACATCGGAATAAGCGTCGCTTAACAAATGACTTTTTAAAACGATGATTATGAGAAGCTCTCCGGAATATATAGTAAACATTGCAATAACATCGGAATAAGCGTCGCTTAACAAATGACTTTTTAAAACGATGATTATAAGAAGCTCTCCGGAATATATAGTAAACATTGCAATAACATCGGAATAAGCGTCGCTTAACAAATGACTTTTTAAAACGATGATTATAAGAAGCTCTCCGGAATATATAGTAAAATTTGCAATAACATCGGAATAAGCGTCGCTTAACAAATGACTTTTCAAAACGATGATTATAAGAAGCTCTCCGGAATATATAGTAAAAATTGCAATAACATCGGAATAAGCGTCGCTTAACAAATGACTTTTTAAAACGATGATTATAAGAAGCTCTCCGGAATATATAGTAAAAATTGCAATAACATCGGAATAAGCGTCGCTTAACAAATGACTTTTTAAAACGATGATTATAAGAAGCTCTCCGGAATATATAGTAAAAATCGCAATAACATCGGAATAAGCGTCGCTTAACAAATGACTTTTTAAAACGATGATTATAAGAAGCTCTCTGCCCTCTACTGCCGTCTCAATGGGAATTGATTCTTATTCAAGTAACATTATAATTTTAACTGCAAATTCTTGAAATTATCGTAGAAACGATATTTTTCAGGGAATTATTTTAATAATGTTGCAATATATCTCTATATTAAAAAAAGTATCTGACGCTGCCGCCTCTATTTGACAAATTTCTCGTTTCTCGAGATTTTTTGTTTCGTACCACAAAACCTATTGCACAAAGAAATATGAAATTTCGTGCACTTGTAGAGAAAACTATGGGGAATACGCTGAAATAAACTGTTTTTTGATATATACTGTAGTTTAAGAAATATTTAAGGTCAAAGTCAAAGACAAAATTTTGATCTGTGATTTCGCGTCCTGGATAGACTAATAATAGCAAGACCACGAGTATTTGTAAGTATCTACATGGGTGAATTTTTGCAAGCAGGTATCTACATGGGTGAAGTTTTGCAGGATGGATCCCCTTTTTTTAATTTCGATGTATTTTTTGAAATATTTTACTTTTTATGCACATCTGAAGTGAACTTTTTTTTCGTATCGGCACGTCTAGCGATGTATCGTAAAAACTACAGCATACAAAGATAAGAAATTTGGTACATTTATAGAGAAATAGTAGAGTAACATGATGAAATAAACCGTTTATCGATTTAAACTTTATTTTGGCATGAAATGGCTCATGAAGCGAGATCATGATCAAGGATTTCAGTTTTGGGATTCCCTTGGTTAAGAAAAATCCCTTCTGCGGAAAATAGGCAGGGATAGAAAGGAGATATTTGAAAGTAGAATTTTTAGGAAATATATATATGAAGCGAGCTCTGCGAGCGCAGGAAGTAGGCGGTGAAGCCTCCCGAAGGGGGTTGCGCGAGAACAGCAAGTAGGGGGCTGAACCCCCTAGTTATGTAAAAAGAAACAAATATCAATCTGTTAAATTCGCAAATTTAGAATTCTTCATTATAATATATCTTTCAGCAGGCAACCGAAAAGCTGCTTCTCCAGTTATTCAAAGATCATGTTTACCAGTGACTCCTACTGCGTAATAGGAAATATCTTAAACACTAATTGAAAGAAATATAAACTTTCCGGATGAATGTTATTCCTTTAAGAATTTAATTGTGAAAAATAACAAATAAAATGATAACAAAGATAATTGCTGTTTTGTAGAGCTAAGAAAAGAGACGTCATGATGAAAAATGTTGTAGACCGTACCTGGAACAGATTTTTTTGTGACGAAATTTTAATTTTGATTATTACATCACTTAATTTTAAAATTATCGAATCTGTAACTTAATTGTAAAAGTTTACAAATAAAGTTATGGCTAAAATAGTTGAAAATGTACGTAAACAAAATTAGATGACCGCGCCATGAATACTATTTCTTAATTTGAATTTTGAACAGTATTTCGAATCGACGTGAAAGTCGAAGTTTTCACCGAAACACTGTGCTTTTTTAGGGTAATGCTTATGATACTGCTGCAATTTTATATGTCAAAATTCAAATCTCTATCTGTGAACTCGTGATTTTACATTTGTGATTTTTGTGTCCCACTACCATTGCCAACGGCCGCCAGGCAAAAAATTGTCAAATTGATGAAAATGTATCCGAAGTGGGAAAATTATGCATATCAGGGGAAAATGACGCTTAATTAACAAAATAATCCCAAAATTGATGAAAATTCAATAGTTTCTTATGATTTAACTCTTTTAATATATGAACTATATTAATTAGCTGTTGCAAGCAATATTTCTTATTGTCAAGTCAAGTTTTCGCGCGAATTTCAAATAACTTTATACATTCCCATCCAGAAAACTGTCACATGTTAATGAAAGTTCTCTATAATTGGATGATTGTAAATATGTATGTTTTGAAACATATTCACCAATTGTGTTTTTTTTAAAGATGAACAAAAAATTTTCAGATGTCCATACAAAGGCTCCATAATACCCTCCATGGATGAACTTGCAGAAAGTATAATGTGTGTGTAAATGTTAATATACATTTCATCGTAAAACGTTTATGCCATAGAACTTGTAAATTTTTTGCTTGCTGTGAAACAACTCACCGACTGTTTTTGCTTTTTGCGTAGGGAAAACCACATGCTATCCTCCATCAGATTCTTTATTATTATAGATGAACGTTTCGAAAGAGAACGAATTGGTACTGAGCCAAAGCGGTTCTACAAAACTAATGATAATTCTTTAAAACTTCCAAGCAAAACTGTAGTTGGCAATTATCTTTTAACAAATTATTTTAATTTTTAATAATTTAGTTCTCTAGATTACTCCCGAAAAGTTTTAAAGTTATTCATTAGAAATAATAAAATTTGTTCGGAAATGATTGAAACAGTCTGCAAAGGTCTTTATATTTTAAAAACTATGCAAACGTCACATAATTTTTTTGCTATTCATAACCAAACAGTTGTAAGAATTTGTATAAGTTAACTATGCGATATTTCAAACTAAATTTTTCATCGAAATTTAATACTGTAATTGCATTCCCATGGGCAGCGACCAGCAATCGAGAACTAGATTTACATGTGAAGCTATCTTAATGATAAATTGGCCGCATTTATAATTACATAACCTTCTTATTGAGAGTTTTACGCCGCAATCGCAGTACAGTAGTCAAAATATGCGTGCCGGTCTCTTTTAAGAAAGGAATAGCCTATAACTTATCTGGAATTGAAGTAAGTGGCGAATCTGCATTGCACAGCGGTCACACGATTTTATGTAACTAAATTACTTCGATAACTAGAACTAGATAGAATGTTAATCAATTATCACTGATTAGAACTGGAATTATTCAAGTTTTAAAATTTTTATAGCCGGAATATACTGGATAATATTTTGTATGGAAAATAATGATCATTCTTGAAACCAAGATAATAGCGTATTTTCTATGGGGTGATAAATTAAACAATTACTCTGTGGATGTTAATGCTGCTAAAATAAGTTTTTACTTTCCTTACAGTACATGGTAATTAACAGAAAAGTATTGGAATCGTGTCGAAAATCGCAAATCGAGTTTTCGACGGATCTACACGTTTTGGGACCTCTACAGTGCGGAAAATAAATTTTTGGCATGATGTCTGCGTATATGTCCGTCTCTCTCTCTCTCTCTCTCTGTGTTTGTGTGTGTGTGTGTTTGTGTGTGTGTGTGTGTGTTTGTGTGTGTGTGTGTTTGTGTGTTTGTGTGTGTGTGTGTTTGTGTGTGTGTGTGTTTGTGTGTGCGTAAAATTGAATGATTGAATTCAATTAATCACTGTTTTAAATCCACGACAACGCAAAGCAATCAAGACAGTACATTCGTAAGATATTTAAGTATGTGTGCATTGCAATTTTTTCAGCATATTTAAAAATATAATTTTATTCTATGCTCGGAATATGTATCTCGTACACGTAATTCATCGTTGAAATATTAACACTCTCAGAATTCACCACAGACATAACAAACTTAAAATTCGAAAATAGAAACGAGAGACGTTTAAAATCTTTAACAACTTTCGCCCTACTTGACATCCAATTATCCTCATCATTAATTTAATCTGAGACTGTGAGTTTTTCGTCCAAACTGCTCTATAATTGTACCGAAAATCTTTATCGCCTCATGAGATTTGTATGTTTCTTTCGAAACCTTTTTCTTAAGGAAGCCGTCTTTAACCTTCTTAGACTAATTACGAAGAGAATATGTTTAACAACGTATAATGAAGAATGTATATATATATATATATATATATATATATATATATATATATATATATATATATATATATATATATATATATATATATATATATTCTGTACTACTTCTTCCTATTCCCAATTCGCGAGTTTAAAACCACTGGCGCTCATTAAATATGACACCTACATACTTAACACATAAAATGACTTAATTCGAAAAAGATATAAAATCGTGTTTTTGTCATTTCCAGCCCGTGAATATACTGGACATAATTTTACGCACGAAACGATTTTGTAGAAGAATTATATCGCGTTATATTTATAACATTATTTATTTTTCTAACTTTCAGTATTGGCAGCGAAAGAAAACTAAATCGTATTTTTATTACTTCTAAGAAGCAAAGAGATGTAAGTTTCTTGAAAATACTTTGTATCATCACCCCAAACTTGAATTTTAAATTTACCCGTTAATCTGGACTCTAAAGATAATTGAATGACACCAATGACAAGATTCCCGCTAGTGTGGAAGTACTAAATACGTTGGACACTCCGGAACGAGGGACTAGCAACTGCCACCAGACTCTTTTTTCCATCGTTACTTTCCCACTTACGGTATACTTCTCCGTTTCTCAGGTGCAGAGAAGCCCACATTGTCCAATACCTTTTCGTGACAGATGACAAACAGAGAATTCCTTGCGATATTGGGATCGCATTATCTCAGTCTTTGCCGATAAGGATTGCTGGATATTCCTGTCTTCTCTTTGGGGTCGAGGAAATTATTCATGACTCCAAAAGTTTGCTGGTATATTGGAACAATGGTCGGTGATAACTATTCTGATGGTCGCGTAAATCTGGCTTCTAAACTTTAATTCATCAATAGAGCAATGTGTATAGTTCAAAGAACAAAGTAATTTCTAAAGCCCATTGACGTTTCCATGAGACGATCTTTTTCGGTGTCGAACTTATATGTCGTATTCTTGCTGATTCCATCTTGCTACTTGCCTATATATACATACGCAAGAGTTTCGTTCTGGCTTCAATAAACACTTGCTAATGTATGCGATAACATGTTCATGCACTGCACTCCATTTTCCCAGTAAAGTTCTGCCCATATTCCTACTTTGCTAGTATTGGTACCTAGTATAAATTTATCTGTAGGTTGAGTATATACCAGAATGGGAGCTGAAACCAGCATTTCCTTAAGACCATTGAAATTCCGCCGCCCATTCAAATTTCTTATTTTTCAGTTAACCAATGTAAGAGTCAGGCAATATTTGAGAAGTTCTTTCCAAACAGTTGGGTACATAGGCCGAGGAAACTTCTTAGTGGGTGAACATCCTGCGGTTTGTACCATTCTTTGGTAACATTGATTTTGTCAGAATCCATCCTTACACCCTTTTTAGAGACAATATGTCCAAAATACGCGACTTGTTTGTAATAATTTGCAGTTTGAAGGTTTAAACTTTACATTGGCGCTCTTCAAGTTTTCAAAAACTTAAGGTTCGTAGATGTTCGTCCAACAATATGAACGCCAAGGGAACGTCAAACAATAATTATGCTGTCCAAATAGACGAGTCAGGATACACATTCCTATCCTTCCAGCACGGTCTCCAATAAACATTCAAATGCTGCGGGTGCATTACTGATGAAATAAACATCACTTTAAACTACCCCATCCCTTGTTCTATGGTAGAACATATCGTTTCTTGGTCATCAGCATAAAATTCCATTTCCAGTAGACACTCTTGAGATCTAGGTTGAAAATTACTTGCTCTTAGAAAGAATATCACCAAGAGTCATCAACGCTTTTCAGTAGATAGCTGTCTTTGAGCCATCTATAATCGTTTACATTTCATCTATAATAATTTATGTTTCACTAAGACGATTGGTGAGGCTCATGGGCTTGGAGATGATGCGATCACGTCGACTACTTGCATGTCTTTTAAAAGTGTATATTTCATCTCAGATTTAATTTCTTCCTTCATTCAGACTTTTCTAGCTTTCATTTCATCTTTAATATATTCTTTTACGGCTTTAATCTCCTCTTTATTGCTTCTTGTTTGGCTTTAATATTTTGTTTCATCACGTCTTTGATCTCTTCTTGCCCGAATTTGATCCCTTCTGTCCGGCTTTCATCTCGTCTTGTCCGACTTTATATTTTCTTCCATATTGTCTACCATAGCTTCTTGCATATTTCTCATACTTTTTGTCCGGATTTTGCTGCTGTTCCTTTATAACTTCTTGTTAGACTTTCATAACTTCCATGTCTTCTTTCATAGCTTCTTGTTCGTTTCTCATTAACTCCATCATCTCCATTGAATTCCATCATCTCACTTAACTGCTCCTCCATTGTTTGCCTAGTTAGGAGAGGCATAACCGCTAATTGAGTTTCCAGACACCCCACTTCTGACATCAATTTGCTATGTCATATCCTCTAGAATTGTGAGTGTACTCTCAGAATAGAATATTGAACCCAACTTTCTGAATAACTATTTTATTTAAAATCTCTAATACACGTAACCACGAACAATGTACAGCGAATAAGTCGGTAACTGTCTTACAAGATCGGTAGATAACAGTGAAACACAATATAAAATATCAATTAAATAAACAGTTAATTTCACAAAATAGTGAAAACTATATTCTCAAGACACTGATGTATCTCACAATTCACTTTAGCTTGTATCATGTCGACTGCTTTTCAACTGAACGATGATTCAGTTTTTATATTTTCTCCGTAAAACATCCCGAGGCTGGTATCTCCTAGAATACTCGTTATTTTGAGAAAACTCTTATAAATTCGAAAAGTCGCCAAATTGGCGATAAATCACCTCATTTGGAAACCCCGCCCCGACATTCAATGTTTGTCGACCCTGTATTTGCGTAATAAGAATGGCTGCCTGTAAATGTGTTATTTCCTTGAAGATAGCAAAGGCCTTGAAAAGTATCAAAGGTCCCACATGTACAGGGTGATTATAATTAAAATTCCCGGTTTGAAAATGGTCTCAAATAAAAAGCACTGGTCAGAATGATTTGAAATTTTGCGTGAACACTCGTGGAGCAATGGAATTTTGTTTGGTAAAGAAAAAAACAGTAGTTCAAAAAGTCGTCGCTAGGAGAAAAATTGGCGCTTTACTACACTAGAATGCAATACAAAAGTAATAAACGTTGACTTACTCATTGGCTAATGACGTAATAAATATTCAATATGCTGTCCTTCGAATACTGAATTAAAAGTCGATCTTTCATCATCATATGCATGCAAGTAGTAAAAAAAAAATCATCCATTGAAACAATGTTAAATTCCAAGCAAGCGTAAGCCGTTTTTTTTTTCAGTAAAAGTGGATTTAACTTGTTTTGCATAATTTATCTTCAAATGCTGCTGCAAATTTGCATAAGACAGTGACGTTGCAATAAACTTTTGCTATAAAAAGGAAGAGCGGGACTTGTTTCTCATAACTTAATGAAAAATCTATATTGTTCTGTCGCAATGACTATATCATTAAAAGATCGTGTTCTTCTTGTCAAATTGTTTTATGAGAATAACAGCTCTTGTTTAGTAGCTCTTAGAAAATTCAGAACGTTGAAAAAGTTAAAATCTGGTCTTCTGTGTGGTTAAAGCTTTTGCAAAATGATTTTAAAATTTGAAGAGACTGGCTCTTTGGATATCAAACCTGGCAGGGGACGGGAAGTAGTCGATGGAGAAATAGTGGAAGACGTAGTTACAGCGTTAGAAGAAGAACGTAACGCTAATTCATCTACGATTGCACGTGGAATTGCCCGATCATTTGACGTACCCTCCAGTAAGGTGCAAACAATTTTGAAACACAAACTGACCCATGTTTAACGGTTGCTACCTGCCGACAATGCTGCACGTGAAATGTTCGCACTTCAATTTCTGGCTCGGATACAAGTGGACGATGAATGGCCCTGGAACGTTTTATGGACTGAAAAAGCACACTTCCATCTCCACGGAACTGTTAATACGCAAAATTGTAAAATCTGGGCAACCGAAAATCCACAGGAACTACGCCAGGTGCCTCTTCATTTCCCCAAAGTCACTGTGTGGTGCGGATTTACAGCAGCGTTTATTATCGGGCCTTTCTTTTTTGAGGAAGTTGGTTCTCATGACCCCGTCACCTGTTCTGTCAATGGCCTTCGATATGAACGTATTTTGAAAAGACACGTTATACCCACACTGCAAGAGCTTCAGTGTATCGATAACACTATTTTCATGCAGGGTGGGGCTCCACCATATATCGCAAAACCAGTGAAGCGGCTACTTCGCAGTCATTTTGGAGATGGCAGAATCATCAGCCGCCATTTTCCTGTAAGATGGCCAGCACGTTCCCCTGACCTCAATCCATGTGATTTTTGGCTTTGGGGGCATCTGAAGAATGTGGTGTTTAATGGACACATTACCAATCTCGCGGAACTTAAAGCATCACGCATCACATCCACAACATATCTACAGAAACACTCAAATCTGAACACGCTATTTTGCGCTTTCAGCTTGTTTCAGAATGCGAAGGACAATATATTGAACATTTATTACGTCATTAGCCAATGAGTAAGTCAACGTTTATTACTTTTGTATTGCATTCTAGTATAGTAAAGCGCCAATTATTCTCCTAGCTGCGATTTTTTGAACTGCTGTTTTTCTCTTCATCAAACAAAATTTCATTGCTCCACGAGTGTTCACGCAAAATTTCAAATTATTTTGACCAGTGCTTTTTATTTGAGATCATTTTCAAACCGGTAACTTTAATTATAATCTCTCTGTATTATTTGAACGAAACAGAGTGAAACTGTTTACATACGCATAACACTATTATAAAACAGGAAGATTGCGTGAAAAACTACAGTATTTATATTTATAAAGTATATTTAACTTATTTAATCACAAAAATAAATAAATACAAATCTTATTAACAGTCAAATATGATACATATTTAAATATACTAAATGTGGAATAGCTGAGTTATGTTATGGCGACTGTGAAAGACTGGTACAATCCATACAGTCAGCGTCCTCTATGTGATAACAAAAAAGCAATTCTGCGAAATAAATACAAACACAAAATATTCTAAACATAATCCTTCACAAAGTATCTTATATTGCATCCTTAGTAGTGTATTTCTGAAGTATAAGCTGAAAGAGATTTCAAGATTTAATATCATTTCATACCACTATATAAATTAAGCTAAAATTTTTCACGATTAATTTGAGCATAAACTGCGAGTTTTTCGTCCAAGCTACATTATAGTAGTGTTGGAATCCCTTTTCATCTCATGACATTTGTTCATTTTACGAGGAAAGTAGACTTATAATTAACCTTTTTAGGCTCATTACAAACAGGGAAAACTTTAGCAACGGATTTAATGAGGACCAGATAGTATATTTCCTTCGTCGTTTGAAGTCGCAGAATTAGTAACGTGGGATTTTTAATATTGTAAGAAGTACTAGGAAAAGTATCTGGAGTTTCACGGAATTTAAATCAGGAACTCATTAAATTCATTCATTAAATTGTTTTAAAAGATAATAAGGCTGATATCGGATTAATGACTCCCTGCTTTTAATTCTGGGAAACACCGTTTAAAATGTCGAATTTAAATAATCAAACTTTTTCGGGTTTATAAAGAATTTGATAATTGCCGGTATTTTACTTGGTTTCTTTATTCGACTTGTTTTCTATCTCTATGACATCTCTTTTCCCCAAAAGCGATGCTAGTGAGCAAAATATATTAGTTTACGTTAACAGTAAGGAATTTAATTTAAAAATGGGTGCAATTAAAATTTATTTTGTAATTGAATTAAATAAAGGGTGCTACTTTTTACAGCATTAGAAAGGAATGAAGAAAAGCCAATGATTAAATACGAATGCTGAGTTCCCTTTAACAGCTTTTTGAATATTGTAAAATGTATTCCGACTTTGCTCTAAAACTATTCGGTTTATTCCCGCTTCTGAAAATTCTCAGGTATTTTGCGACTCCAGCAATCAATGCCACCGTCATCGGCAGAATTTCGACGATTTCTCTAGAAATTTGACACCTACGTAGTTTTTCGCTGTTTCTTAGTCTGAGGTAGATAAAGAAATATAATTTGATTTTATTTATCAAATTATATATCATGTTACTCAGAAATAAATTGTTAGCTCCATAAACAGCAACTTGTAATATAACAGCATTAGAGACGAACGGAAGGAAACCAATGATTAGAAACGAATGTTGTGTTACCTTTCTCAATGCTTCCAATGTCATGGAAGGTAACACGACCTTAGAAACAAACGAAAAGAAACCAGTGGTTAGAAACGAATTTTGTGTTACCTTTCACAACTATTCTATTGTCATGAAAGGGAACACAGCATTAGAAACGAAAGAAAGGAAACTAATGATTAGAAACGAACGAAAATATACCAATGATTAGAAACGAACGAAAAGATGCCAATGATTGGAAACGAATGTTGTGTACCTTTCACATGGTTTCTAATGTCGTGAAACGTAACACAACCTTATGAAACGAATTCTTACAAATGTAATGTTATGTTTCACAACATTAGAAACGAATGTCTTTATGTCATAAGAAACTGCACATTACAAGTGCGCGTTCTGATGACTTGAAGACATTCCCATCAAATTTTTGATGTTTCCAATATTCTTGGTTTTGCCCCGAAACTCTTGAATTTATTCCCGCTTCTAAGAATTCCAAAGTGATTTACAACTCTAGCAATCAATGGCACCGCCATCGACTGAATTCCACGATTTCTATAGAAATTTGACACCTATGAAGTTTTTCGTAGTTTCTTAGTCTGAGGTAGATGAAGAAATCGAATTTGATTTTGTTTATCAAATTATATATCATAACACTTTGAAATAAACTTTTAGCTACTGCAACCTGTAATATACGGCGCCACCAATCCAACCGCCAGAATGTCGACTTTTATATTCGTTTCAAATTAATTCGAATTAATATAAAAAATAAGAATAATAATATAAAAAATTATTTGCAGACGGGATATCCCAATGTCAAATTCCATGGCTGTGCGTTGCATAGATTTTCCTCTACCGACCATACAAACAAGCAAAGGTCCAGACATTTTTTTTGGTTATTTTTAGATGTTATTTGAAATAGATATGCACCTTATCGTATGTATATATTTTATTTTAACATAATATTCTTAAAAGTAATTTCTCTTAAGTTGCAATAAAATTATCATGAACAAAGAAGCATAAAACGTGGTTTAATATATTAACGATTTCTTGGATAAAATAACCTCCGTGAGAATAAAAGATGTAGGGCGGTTAATCCATGCAAATTAGAAATATGCTCTTCATAAAAATAAAGAAAAAAAATTCAAGGAAAAAAAAGCAGTCAATACCAAAAATATGAAAATTAATCGAACAGACAAACCAAGATCTGTCACTCTTATATGCACAAATGCTTTGTACTGGAAGTGTACGTACATTCTGCTCTTTTGTTTTTTGTTTCATTCTGTGCCATACATGTTTGATTTCATCGTTAAATTCTTATTCATTTTGCATTGACAATGTGTTTCACATGAATATGTCAAATGCTTTTTACTGGAAGTGTACGTACATTCTCCTCTTTGTTTTTCGTTTAATTCTGTGCCATACATGTTTGATTTTATTATTAAATTCCTATTTATTTTGCATTGACAATGTGTTTTACATGCATATGTCAAGGAAATGTCGTTTGACAGAAAAATGCTCTTGCGAAGAGCTTTTTTTCTGTTGATAATTGTGGGAAATTAATAAAAATAGTAATTAAAATACTACTGCTAAATTGACATGGTCGTAAATTCGTACATAGTGCAACTCATTTATTATTGTACATTGCATTGTTGCCGCTATTAACCCTCCAATTGTTTATCTTTCGCGGGAGTTCTGTAAATGAATTATTAATTGATATAGTACTAAATGGATTACACTATTTTAACTTTAACAATAAAACATTTATTAACAACATAAAAATACTTAATTATTCAATTACAACAATTATTCTTGTTATTAATTATTTCGGCGGGGGGACCATGTGAGACCACTTAAATTGTCTAAAATATGTATTAGACCTGGTTTTTCAATGGGCACATACCTTCAAGTCTGTTTTGAACATAGACCATAATGCTTACATTAGTAACTTGTACCGGCCATAACTCAGGGTGTTTGGCTCCGTCTCGTACTTCTGATTTGCACTGCACACATCAATAGATCTAGCCATTATTTTGGAACATCTACGGAACACTCTACATCTCTAGTCGTCATGCTATATTTTCTAAGTCATCGTTCTTATTGCCAGGATCTCGAACTTGTATATCTAAGTCATCATGTCGAACTCTTATTCTCTAGTGTCATCGTTATATCATAATATCGCATGAGTATATATCTACATAAATGTCGTTCTTAAGTCACAGAGTGTGGCTCTTTTTCCTCGGGGGTGTGGCTCTTTTTCTTCGGGGATGTTACTCCCCCTTTTCGCTGATTTGCAGCATTCAGGGGAAGCAACAACCACTTTCACATTGGTTAACCTTTTATCCAATGTCGCTACTTCATATCATAACTGTATATCGACACATATATCTGCTATTCCATTGTACATTTGCAAGCAATCTTTGTATATGTTTCCAGCAAAGTATAAAATTAGCCATTGTACAGAATGCTTAGTTACCCTATACAATTTCGAAAGTGGGACGTCAAAGTATAAAACGCTTAGATTTTCATACATTTCCCTAGGCATTCTCTGCTATGGCAAAAGTCAAAACTGCAAAGAATAAAATACTCCCGGCAATACGTTTAATGTCGCAAGGCGAGTCACTTGAATTTCGACGCTCGTCTCAAGCAGTGAGCCAGAGCACTTCAATTATTTGCACTGTTGGCTTTGTTCGGTGGTAAGAAAAACGCTATTTCAATTTGTCCTGCTGCATAAAAAATGGCTGAGCAAGCTGCATCTTGCGGGCAAGAATCGAAGCATGTTAACATGCAACGACGATGCTGTAACAGGTCGCCCGAGGGAAAACTTCATAAACCCAAGACACGAGAAGTTGGGTCGCTAATATAATATCCCGGGTGATCTTTCAAAATTGTTGAATCAGAGTGAGGCCTTGAACTAACACTTTTCTCACAAGAGTCTCGTTACTTGGTCGTGATCTAACAGTGACGGAGTGTAACTTCTTGCATTGTGTTTCTTTTTTCGTGGAGCCCAGGTAAGGCAGGCGGGTCAACGGATATGAAGACTTGCTGAGTTGACATCGAGATCTGTTGATAAGCGGTTTATGATTTACGAATTGAATACATGGAGAAGTAGATGTAGTGATTGCAGAGCTAAATGAAGATTCAAGAGTCACTTTCAAAATTATTCCACTCGATTTATTGAAATGCATTCAAACCATTTCAATTTCAAAACATGATGGGTTGTTGAATTCGAGGCAGGGTTCACAAGATGATATTACAATAAACATTCCTTCTCGCTGATGACAAAGTTATTATACATGGCAAGCGTGTATAAGATATCACGCTTTCGAATACCGATATTTCTTCGTCAAAGGTAAATCATCTCACCTTCACCATCGAAACTTATTTCTTTTCAAAACGCGACTTTTAATAAGCTAATAGATTATTTCATAATTCAATTTAATTTAGAATTTCGGGTAATTAATTTCGATTCTTCTGCCCCGTGTGCATACGCGATCTTCCCCTCCATGGTCTGTCGCCAACTAAATCTATTAACCAAAATTCTGACATAAGCGTTCTTGTAACATTACGCACATTCATGACGAAAGAAAATATAACGCCAGCATATTCCCATGTAAAAATATAAAAAGAGGAGGACGTCATAATGTATTAAAGCGCGAGGGGTTGTCTTCGGAGACAGAACGGCTCCAGGAAGAAGGAGTGAAATATTTGGCTTTTTATCAAAAGGAAAATAATTTACTTCTAAGAACAAAATTCGAAATCGAAAGTATAATTTAGAATTTACCGAAAGCGATAGAACAAAATGGATTTTTGAAATGGCGTTTCCGAAATATGGATTTAGAAAGAAATAATTAAATAAAAGGGGGGGGGGCGGTATTTCGTTACAATTCTACGACTATATAGTGCCTAGGTATTCTATAAAATGCCTAGGGAAAATATGTAAAATATTAAAATAAAACAGATATTTCATACTTTGCCTGAAAACGCCATGCATTCTATAAAATGCCTAGGGAAAATATGTAAAATATTAAACTAAAATATACATTTTATACTTTGCTTGAAAACGTCACGCATTCTATAGAACGCCTATGCATTCTATGCAATACAAGCTTTCCACACTTTGTCGGTAACATATACATCCTGTATAGTATATATGTTACCGACAATGTATGAAAGCCGGCATTCTATACAATACCTAGGCATTATATAGAATACCAAAAACTGGTCGGCAATCTATGAAACGATTAAAATTTCACGTATTTCTTAGGTATTCTATAGAATGCCAAATGACAAATCGGCAAAGTATGAAATACATCTCCGATTCATTCCTTTTTTTCATAATTTGCCTAAATAGCATTTGTCATTCTATAGAATGCCTAGGTATTATATACAATGCCTAGGGAAAGTATATAATAATTTTCATATTTCATAATTTGCCTAAAAAAGGCTGGTATTCTATAAAATGCCTAGGTATTCCATAGAATGCCGGCATTTCATACATTGCCGGTAACATAATCGGCAATGTATAAAAGCCGCCATTCTGTAGAATACCTAGGCATTTTATAGAATACCAAAAACTGGTCGATAATCTAGGAAACGATTAACATTTCACACATTTCCTAGGCATTCTATAGAATGCCAAATTACAAACTGGCAAAGTGTAAACTATATCTCCAATTCGTTCCTTTTTCATACTTTGCATAAATAGCATTTGTCATTCTATAGAATGCCTAGGTATTATATACAATGCCTAGGGAAAGTATATAATACTTATCATATTTCATACTTTGCCTAAAAATGGCCGGTATTCTATAAAATGCCTAGGTATTCTATGGAATGCCGGCATTTCATACATTGCCGGTAACATATACAATGCATTACAATTGTGATCCTTCGGGTTGCAACCTATTATTTCCAAACGATCTTCCGAGGAAAAGACAAATTGCAATCAGGTACCTGATAATGCAGAAGTATTGTTTCATTCATTGATGGTTTTACTTCAAATGCAAGAGGAAAGAGATCGCTAGTTGAAGATCATTCGTTCAATTATCCGCTCAGCAAAAAAGTTCTTTATAATGTCATCCATATAACTCAATCATGCAGAGAATGATTGACTGAGGTCTAAATACTGAAATTTGAACTCTTCCATTAACTAACGGTTTATGACAAATACACCAACTTACCTAGTATTAGGTCGAGCACGATGTTTTCCTGTTGATCGACAAATAATTACAAAGACGTTGATATTAGAAGTTGTACTTTAGTATTCACTATGAGGAAAATATCGTAAGACAAATGTTAAATATAAAAATAAAGATAACCTGCTGCGTTTAGCATCGTCTGTCTGGCCTGAGATTATTGGTTTATTTCATCTTGAGACAAGCATTTTTTTATAAATTTATGAATTAATTCTATGCAACAATAAAAAAAATACATAATAATTAGTAGTAATTAATTATGATAACATATTATTTATATTCACCTTATATATTTGAGGATATCTAATATTTTAAATTTTCACTTCAAAGATTATTTTTTATTTAAAATTTGCAAAAATTAAACTTTCCTATATTTAATATCACAGTTTTATGAAAATAATGTAGTAAATGTAAACAGAAGAGAAGTAAAATATAAAATTCAAATCAGCAAAGTCTTGCTTAAATATTATTCAGTCTAAATCATGATTTATTAGATGAATATGTTTTCCCTTTTTAACAATTAATTAACCTCAAATTCTCCAGTGATCGCTGATAATATATATTAAAATTTGAAAGTAAATAATTTTTAAACTGAAGTGGTATTTTATTCAAGGCAGAAATACCATTCGTTTTTTTACTGTTAAAATATTAATTTATTTAAAAAAAATCAAATGTAGAAACTCAATTACAATTATTTCTTAATTAGTTTGTGAAATATTTAAGTGCAATTATAAATTCAAGATATATTTTTCCATTTTTACTTATAAAAGAAAATATATTTAAAGTTTCTGCTAGTTCAACTACAGTGAATGAAAAATTGAAATACGTTATTTTATTCATGAAAAACTAAAGTTTGTTAAAAATTGCTTCCTCTTGATTTACATAGTTTACATATACGAAAGATAACATTATAAGCAATAAAAAATAAGAATTTTTTGTTTATTTAACAGAGCAATTATTAAAAATAAATATACATTATGATATAAAAATAGAAAATATCAACTCATTCTTAAAGCAGACGTCCCATTGAGAATAAACGGCCCAAGCAGCATTACGGCAAAGATGCAAGGGTGTTTCAATAAATACGTAAAGTATCTTCCTCGAGTGAAATTATTTTTTGGTAGTATATGTTCCG